>APFE030362232.1:1787-53664 GCA_000404065.3 Pinus taeda | reverse complement strand
CATTCCAGTTTTGTAGAATTTTCAGCTAAAGGGAGGTCCAAACAACCTAATCTTGGTCTCCCTAGGTTTCAATTTCCTATTTTAGAATATAGAGAATGAAAATCTGTCCAAACAGCTTAATCTTGGCAAATGCTTAGATAGGTAGAGAATCAAAAGAGCCCAACTGCTTAATCTGGGCCCTTGGAAGAAATAAGGGTAGTTTGTAGATAGGAAGGCATAAAAAGAAAAAAATGAAATGTTGGGTCTGCAAGTCTAAGTGCACACAAACCAAAAGAAGAAAAAATGTTAGGTAAGTAGGCTGGGTAAGTAGTTTTGAGGTTGCAGAATCTTGATTTCTGATCAATTCTATGTTTTTAAAGTATCATCTCTACTCAGGTCACAGTCATCAGGCAGTTTCATGTGGAGGAGCTCAAATCAAGCATAACTAACTTCCTTTTCTTCCTCTTCCCTAAATCATTGACTAATTTCTCCAAAATAGGTCAAGATCTGCTTGATATCTCTTAGTTTCATCATTTTCCATGTCATTAGCCTTGGTGAAGATCTGCTTCACTCAAGGAGGGTCCATACTTTCTCTACAAAGCTCTATCTCCCCTTTGAAGCCAAAGATCTCTGAAACTTAGCGCTTTCTTGTTATTTCCATATTAACAACTGACATTATTATTTAACTCCCTATATTTTCCCCATCCCCCTACTAAAACTATGTAAATAATCTCCTTATGTAAATATCCCTTCCCCCTGGTTGAAATATAACCATAAGTATTTCTTTGGGAATTACTAAGTCATCTGGACTTTAGTAAGAACCCTCTTTTTGCATAAATTTCCACTCCCAGGTGTTTGGACCCCTTTCAAAACACAAATAACCCCTTCCAAATGCAACAAATCCCCCTTCCGCGCATTTCGTTTGGAATTTATTAATGTTTGTTTAATAAATCACGAAGCGCTTTAACCCATTAAACCGTTTCCTAAAGTCTAAACCCACCTGCGCCATGAAAAATTAAACTTTTAATGCGCATGCTCTTTTATTAAACTTTGCGCATCTCCCTTTCCCGTCCACCATCAGATCGCCTCCCCCAGATCCGACGACCCTTGTTCATATCAGGTGCCCTATTTTATGGTAGGTTACCACCTGATGTCCGACGGTTTTACCGTCGTACACCAGGACAGGTGGCCGCCTCCCATTGCATCGGGCCGCCCCTGACAGAAACCACCTCCGTACTAAAGGCGGTCTGATGCACAAGCCAAAACCGCCCCCCCCTCATGTAACATGATTGCCGCGTCACCCTGCCACGTCGCCTCCACATCACCTCACACTGCCTGCGCCCGACCCATGTCACCCTGCCACGTGTCGCTGCCGCATCATCCTGCCGTACTGCCACGTCACCTTGTTGACGTCAGCATGCTGACGTCACATCCATACCATATGGTCCCACTACTGACGTCATGCTAACATCAACCGCCGTACTGCTAATGTCATGCTGATGTTAGCAGCCAAAAAACGGAAAATTTGCGCAAGCGCGAAAGTCGAGCTTTGGAACTCCGAAATGAAAAACGGAGGTAGTTTTCGATGCGTGATTAGCGGGAAATGAGCCATATTGGGGAATTTTCAGGGAATATTTTGATTCCTTAGCTTGTTTTGCACCAAAAAGGCCCGAAAAATCCTGATTTTGCCAAATTAAACGTATTTGAAGACAGAGAGAGACCAGGAACAAAGATTAAAGAGTATCAGATCAAATATGCAGATAAAATGCCTGTCAAAGAGTATCAGAAAGTGGCGGAGACTACCAATGTAGCGGCAAAGTGTATCAGAGGATATTTTCTCAGGGCTCGAGGCAAATCCAGCATTAAAAGGAAGGCTCTGAAAGTCAAGAAGCAATTGAAGACGCATTGAAAGCTCACTAGCACAAATGACTGCACATTAAACTCACAGGAGATCAGTGGACCAGAACTCAATGCACAGTTATGACAGAACCACTACACCAAGTCACACAAGACACCCCATCAACTCAACTTGATCCAGCTACCTCTGCCGCAGCCCAAAGGACTTACTTGCATTTAATTCCAGCAACAATTAGGTTTTTAAAAAGCTTTTCCTGCAGACTTGTTTAGGTCGGTTGTAATAAATGACTTTAGATATTTTGCTTATATATACCACCCTGAAAAATGGAGTAGGAGTTGGTTGGTAGGTTAATTGCTTGATCTTTGGTATTTCGATATTTTCCTCAAGCAGAGACTTGCACTGTAACTGTCATACTTTCTATAATCAAAGACTACTGAAAGCATGGATTCTGAAACTATCTGCTGTGTTTAATTGGTCGAGGAGTGACTGTGGAATTCCTGTGATTCTACATGGCTCAATAAGTTTTTCTTAACTCTGTTAGTTTTATTTCATGTTTGTTTTATCATCAATCCACCATCTAAATTGTAGAAAAGAAGAATAGTTTGGGATTTGCTTAGCTGCACCCTAGGCTCAATTTCTGCAATTTTTCATGTTTTCATCAGGAATAGTTATGAACATGCACACTTAAATGATCTTGTTTACGCTATTTCTTTCACTTATGAATGATAGTTTAGGAATTCTTAACTGCTCCTAGACAACCATTCATTCACTTCTCCTCCCTGTCAGTTTTGATGAAAGATTCTTAATTGCCTTCCATCCCTGACCATCATTCCATCCTTTCAGCAAATTGTTAATTGTCTTATGTGTGGCTATCCTGCCCCACAATCCCCTCGTGACCAAGAAAATGCAACAACAAGCCTTAATCCATGACTCCATGCCCAATGGTTTGAAACTTATCAAACTTTACCTTGCCTCTCTACTTGGAATTTTCTTCCATACAGGCATCTTCCATCCAAACAAAAAATCAAAACCCCTGAACCCAACAACTAGCCTAAAATCATCATCAACAAAGTTAAATCATTAAGAGAGAACCCTTTCTGATTGCAGGTGGGCTAGAACATGCGATCCAAAGATTGGTTTGTGGTTACCTCGGCCGTATCCCTACAGGAGCCTAGGGACAACCTGAGTGATAATAGGTCGCGTGGAGTTAAATTTCATGTCACGACCCCTTGACGGTTTCAACCCAACATCACTAGTTTCTTGATAGTTATGCCAATGAGTGACTCCATAGAGCAGTCAATGATAGTTAATTAACTATTAGTTGATGAATAATATGATTTGCGGGATCACCACCAGTGGGCTTCCCCCATCCAGGTGGGTGGCCTCGTAGCTCCATAGAAAGTGAGTGCATTCAAACACATTGGTCTTCCACATCACCATCATGTCACTCCTACGTCACCTCGTCACATCGTCACATCTTGTCTGCCACTTCATCCATCTCATACACTTCAATTAAACATTAATTCAAATTTTCCTCCCATTTTCCTGTTTTCCATAAACTCGATTTACTCTCATTCTTCACATGTTATGATTTTCACTTCTCCATGTCCATAACATGTTGCATTCACTATCCTACTTAAAATAAAAAATTAACATCAATAATAATTTATCAACCATGTATTTATACACCATCTCCACTTGTTGAAGTCTTCATAATGTCGAAGAAACATGTGTTGTCGAGTTCTTCTATCCACATTCCTCTCATCGACGCCAAGAGGAATGTTTTTTATCCAAGTTTCTCTCTAAATATAATGGAACTTCATCAAAATATTTTATTCAACCAAAAGGAGTCCCCTAAGTATGTTGCAGTCATAAGTATGGTCTTTTTGTTGCAATATTTCCCCAAACATATGTTTTCCCTAAAATTATTTACTGGTTAGTCTCTTCTCTCTACCCTCAGAAGTGCTTTGTGATGAATAAATTAGGTGAAAATATTTTTCATATGTCTACTCTAATAATTCAACAAGCCTTGGTCTTTCCACCTTCAAATCTTTATGTTATCACCTAAATCCGCCTCAGGCTGAAAGAAGGCAAAATTCAGGGTAACCACAAACCACACTCAGTTTGGTAGCTAGCCCTACCAGAACAGGAGAAGGCTCTCTCCGAGTCACGCTCAGTGAATAGATAAATGAAATGGCCTGAGATGACTTATAATGAACTATTTATCTTAGGATAGTAAGTGAATATGGAAATAAGAAGTGATTTTTATGAATGACTGTGTTTTCGGGATGTTATTGGACCACTGGACCTCAATGAACAGAGAACTTAACATAAACGAATAGATTATTTCGTGAGGCAAGGTAGGCAGAAAGCATAGCAATTTAGTTTAAGATATGGCAGAATGGAGATATTTGATTAAGAGGGTGAAAGGGGCATGGACCACATGAATCCTTTTCAACAGAAGAATGAACACTAACTTGAAATTTTCCCACAGGTAGAGCAATAAAATTGAATTCTACCTAATCTCATTCGAAAAATTTCACCAGTAATGAATATGAAAGGAACTATGAAACATAACATGATACATATGAAACATAAGAAGACACATTTTCTATACTCACAACCACATGAATCTCATGAAATAGAGCCACTGCCTTTCATTAATTCTCTGTAAAAATATACAATGCAGAAACAAAGTTTCTTTCCCATAGTCTCCTAGAAGTTACAAGCCAACCAACCAACTTGCTTTGCAAATGGTTTGCATACAATATATAGAATGTGCTATGAAGAGATAGAACGACCAAGGGTCACCAAATGAAGGTGGAGATCCAACCATCAGCTACAGGTGTAGCACCACAAACATGAAAAATGGCTTGGGTAACCCTTTGCCTTCCTTTGCCACTTGTATAACTGACATTATGGAGTGAAGATATTTATAAAACCCTCGCGCTCCTCCTCCTGTGCATCACTCTCTATTCCAGGTGACTTTTGGATGCCTTCTCGATGTCCAAATTGAGTGCAGAATAGCTCGTTAGAAATCATGTCCTGTCTACTTTCGAAACCCACTGAAATTTTTTTGATTTAGAGTTCATTTACCCTGTCAAAAATCAAATCTCCCAAGACTGGTCAAACTGTGCAAGATGAGGCTACCTCAAGGAAGAGTGCTGTTGAGGGAAATTTTTGAATGTATTTCTCAACTCCCAATTGAGCTTAGGATAGCTCATTGGAAATCTATTTGTGTCTACCTTCCAAGTCAACTATAATTTTGTGATTTGGAGTTCATTTGTCCTGTCAAAAGTAAAATCTCCCAGGACTGGTCGAACTGTACCAAATGAGGCTGCCTAAAGGCAGAGTGCTGTTACAGTCAACTTTTGAATGCCTTCCTCAACTCCACATTGAGCTCATGATAGCTCATTGGAAAGATACATGTCCCTAGTTATCATTTGGATCATCAAGAAAGTCATTTGGCCAACTAAACTAGTGGAGAACTTGATTTTCCCAAGGTCGCTCCAGAGGTGCATCAATTCTCCCGAGAGAATTGTATTTTTGACATTTCTTCAAAACCATGACACCTGTGTAAAATGTGAAGGAGGTTTTATTTCCTTGGTCTATTTTCAACAAAACCTCTCTCAACGTTTCCAAATTCAGCTTCCATTGCTCAGAAAAATTATTTGAGTGAAACATATCCCGATGTGTGGGACAAGGGATTTGCCGGAATGAAGCAGAATGAAGGGGATAGGGAGCTTCTAAATTCTTGAGGAACTTTTTGGAAGTGTGGAGGTATGATAGGAAGTAGGGAAAAGTGGAATCTTAGAAATTGAGTGAGGGGAAGGGGTCCAAAAAGGCAAAACACAGGCCCAACCATAGAAAATTGCCACGTTGTAGCAAGGAACTAGGGTTTGTATGAAAATGAGGAATTTGGGGGATCTCAGAGATGGGAAGTATACAATAAGGTATTTATGGATAGGGGAACGTGTATGAACATCAGGATACAAGTTTTCCAATGAATTGACCATCCAAGAGAAATTAGCTTCAAAACCCTAAGAGAGGGAAATGAACCTTGCCATAGGCGCAACTAAAACATGAAGAAGGTGTGAAATGACCCAATGGAGCTTGACATGATGATGATAACCATTTGAGTGATGGTCGACTCAGCTGAATAGTGACATAGAATGTTATTTGGACAACTTTAACAAGGGTAAAATCAAACCCTAGACCTAATGCCTAGTGACCGAATTTTACTTGAAGACTCACTGAAATGATAAAATTTGACCTTGACACCTTAAAATCTCTTGTGTGAGAGCATGTTTGATCACTAGAGGAAGGTTGCAAAGACTGATGCTAACACTTTATATCCCATTTTGAGAAGAAACTTTGTTGTTAGCTTTTCAAAACTTGTTTGGGAAGGATTTTTCCCATATGACCTTTTTAATTCCTACAAGACACAATTTCCTATCAAATCTACTCAATTTTCTGTTCAAACCTTTGTTGAAGATGTAAGACCAATTTTGCAAATAATTTCCAAGGTTTTGGGAAGGGAAGATACTTTTGTCATTAACCGAGCCATTTTGGGGATGTTTAATTTAATGCTACAAACTGAGATTGTACTTGATATACTTGCATATTGGGAAAAACTGGTTAATTCTCATTTGTTTAACCTGGCTCTTACTAGTTGTTTTAGATTTCCTTCATTGTTGACTTATATTTTCTTGTACACTCATGTGGACAAATTCATGCATTAAGGTCTTAGTATAATGTATATGCATAAAATAAGCAATGAGTGGTGAATTGGATATATACCTTAAGAAGTCATGCCAATTATGAAGGATTTATCTATTTAACTACTTTCTTGTGAGTTGCTTACTCCATTATAAATAACTGTCCTCCACCCTATATTTTTCCAAAGGCTCAATCAAGATGTTAAAATGGGTGATTGGTTCCAGTTTGAAGACTATGTTGAGATTAGACAGTATGGAGTAGAGGTTGCCCCTCATATACTTCCCACATTTGTACCTATGAGGCTATTCTATTTATAGTTTATCAGACAAAGTTTAAATGTTGATTAGGTTCATTTTGTCCCAACAAAGAAGGGACACTTATTCAAATTTCCAGAAACAATTCAACCTTTTATTGTGAACAATAGATAGGCCATGGAAGAAATATAGAGAGTGGATGTCTCCCATAGCAACAAAGAAAAAAGGTTGGACCTTCTACTGTACAAGAATCTCATATTACTCAATGAGGAAAATCCACTAGTTACTTCATAAAAAAAAATCAAAATGTATTTGTAAAATGATGTAATTTTGTTTTTATTTTATCATGATGAAGTCCTTAGCCCTTTGAAGGACCAAATAGTTTAAAACAATTCAAGTAGGCAGTAGTTTTGAAAGTTAACAGTTTCATAACCATTATCATTGTAATTATCATACAAAAGGAAATTTTGAGGAATAAGGAAGGGTTCCGGGTTTTTGGACTTCAGAAGAAAAAACAATTATGTGTAATCTTTTCATCTTCTTGATGATTCTAATAAATCTTTCGAAGTGATTGGATACAGATTTTGAATGTGAAATGTTTTTCCTCATATATGTGAATTTGATGTTGTTCTTCCATAGAAAAGGGTAATGAAGCAGATGGTCTTTAATAATATAGTTTCACTAAAATCATGATATCTGTAAGCTAAAGTTAAATAGGCTTAATATGCACCACTATTTTATGTATTGCATTTCATCTTTCTTCCATATTTTTTCTGAATTTTGAAGCAAGAGATTCTGCCACAAGTAGCCTATAATTTAAAACTTTCTTAAAAGTATTTTTCATCGATGTACTACGACTTAAAATCATATTCATCATCAGAAGGCCACTTTCAAAGAGTGTTTTGTTCCAAGAATATTTTATAGTATTTACTTGTAAAACAAACTCTTCTCAAGTTTCAGAATGGAACAACAAATTAAGAAATTCATCATTTTGGACAAATGTGTTGGTTTTTGACCTCTACTCAGTCGGGGGTTGTCTCCTAAGGTATAAAAATTTTTGGTGTTGTTGTCGGGAAATGGAGAACGAAGTCATTTTTCCATAGGTTTTCTTTTATATGTCATTTTGTTATTTGGTGGGCAAAGAAAGTTTCTAGGCTAAGTTATCTCACCAAGAAAAGAAGTCCTAGCCCCCAAAAGGCCTCACACAAGATATGATACCTCACAAAAAAGGCTCCTATCCTTTCTAATCTAGAAAAATTAGTTTCCCAATGAGTTTGGAAAGAGAAATCTCTAGTAACTCTAAGCCCTACCCTATCAACTCCTGGTACTAGTTAAGTGTCGCAGTATCCCAGAATTTATCATTTAGAAGAAGTTGTTAGAAACATAGATTTTTCTCAAGAAAGATTATCCCCTCCTCAAAGTATCTTTCCAGAACTTACCCTTGAACAAGAATCATTTGAGTTTGTTTTTTTCTCCTTCCCAGAAATTGAAGAAATTAAAAAAAAAAAATTCAGTTTCACATCAGACTGTCTTTGTTATTTCTCAGCCAATTCCTATATCTATTATTCCACCACAATCTTTTGTATTTCAGGAAGGAAGTTCTTATGTTTCTTGTCAGAATCAAAACATGGCAATTATGAATTTCCTTTTAAATAGATATGAATCATTTAATCTTCCTCAACCGATGAATTCCATGCGTCAAGATTATCTAAAGATGTTACCTAGATTTAGGGGGGAAGATGAATTAACAACATAAAAATATGTGGCAATCTTCCGTACTTTTGCAGATAACTTGAATGTTGAATAATTGGATGTGGTGATTAGGCTTTTTTTGTAGTCATTGGATGGAGAAACAAGGAAATGGTTTAAATACCTTCCTGCTAATTCAATAAACACTTTGGAATAATTGGAGAATACATTTATACATAGATGGGGTGAAAATAAAGATTGTGTTTATTTCATGATTAAGTTTAATGCAACTAAGAGAAAACTAGATGAGGAGGTAGCTGAATTTATTAAGAGGATTAATAAGTTATATAATAGCCTACCTGCAGAAATAAAACCACCACCTGTTGGTGCAAAAGTGGTGTTTACAAGAGAATTTGAATATGATTTTAGTTTTACTTTGAGGGAATGGAGATCTCCTACTTTGGATCAAATTCATACTGATGCACTAGATATTGAAGCTAATTTGTCTACTGCGGGAAAGGTTAAAGAAAAGGACCAATCTGAAGATAAAATGAAGGGAAAGGAGGAAGTCAAGCTTGCTAGTCAACCAAAGGATTCTCATGAGCAGAAGCTAGATGAAATGACTAAATTTATCAAAGATTTATATAATAAATTGGTAAAATTAGAGTTGTAAAGTAAAAATCCTCCAAGCAAGATTCATCAAACAAAAAATAGAATTTCAATCCTCAGTTTAGGAGACAACCACTTTAAATTATGCAGAGGCACAAGAAAGATCGGGATCAGGTGAAACCACCTTTATACATTGGATATGAACCTGAAGAAGTAGTGGAAAGACTCTTATATTGTAAGAAAACCACTATTCTACTTTGTCTGAAGAAGAAGGAGAAATAGTCACCAACAAGGATTCAAGCTGGGAACCTCAAATTGCTCTAGATGATGTAGAGATTGAAGAATATTGCAAAAGGTTCATAGATTTTATGCAAGTAGAATTACATAAAAAATATGATATGAGTTCAAAGAAAAGATTAAGAACTCAAGACCGTGTGGAAGAACAATCCAACCAAGTATCTCAACAAAAATCACCAAAACAAGATGATAGAGGGAAGAATTCATTGAATACAGTCCAAATAGTCCCAATTCATCAAGGGGAGAGTTCAAGAAGCGAACAAGACATAGGGATGTTGTAGAAAAAACCCTAGCAACCTGTTACGATTCCAAAAAATGTGCCAAAAGAAAATCCAACTAAGGAAGAACAATAAACAATTGTGAAGGAGGTTAATTTTTTCTATTTGCAGAAAGAATTGAACAAAATTGAAATTCCAATTCCATTAACTGAATTAGTGAAAAAACTTTATTATAGAAAGCAAGTTTATGATTTCATAAATTTATCTTAGAACAATCATGAAACTAATACAATTATTTTACAAGAAGAAAGGCAAGTGGTGATGTTTAGCCCTCATGAGGAAGAACAATATTCTTCCACTCCTCCTTTTTACATTTCTCTTCCGATGCACACTTTTATTCCTCACAATTGTATGTTCGATTCAGGTGCTTCTCATAACTTAATGCCTCTCTCAGTTATGAAGCAACTTAATCTACAAATTACAAAACCTTACAAAGACTTATATTATTTTGATTGAAAAAAGCTTAAATGTGTGGGACTTATTAAAGATATGGTAGTTTCATTGGCTCAAATTCCGTCTAGAAGAATTGTAATAGATTTTGTTTTTGCAAATATTTCAGATCATTTTGGAATGCCACTTTCTAGGTCCTGGGGAGTCAAGCTGGGAGGAGCACTCAGACTAGATTTTACTTATATAATCATTGGTATTTGGTGGAGAAGAAAGCAAGTTATATTGGGAGAGAATATTCGTGAATAATATTAACAAGGAGGGTTCAAGTAATTCTCATGTTTAGAATTAAGGAAAAGATTATTTTTACTATTTTATGTCGTAATAATCTCAGGGAATTTTTGAAGATACAGAAGTGCAGGTTCCTTCAGAAATTCAAAAGAAGGAAGAAACAGTTAGTGGAATTTGGAAGCTACATTTTTATGGTGCATATTCAAAGGAAGGGAATGGAGTTTGGGTTCTTCTACTTTCCCCTAAAGGTTAGATTATTCCCTTTTATTATGAACTAGAGTTTGACTCCACAAAAAATATTACTGAATATGAGGCTCTTGTTCTTGGTTTAAAAGCTATTAAACACATAGGAATAGAATGTATTTATGTTTTTGGGGACTCTGAATTGTCTGTAAAATAGTTCAAGAACCAATGCCAAACTAAATAACTGAGGCTTAGAGCTTATAAAAATGAAGTGTGGGATTTAGAAGACATTTTTTTTTTTTTGCTTTTAACGTACAGTTCCTTCCGAGGGAAGGGAACAAACTAGCTAACTCACTGCCATTGGTAGCTAGCATTTTCAAGCCTCCATTAAATCCTAAACTGATACATGAAGTTTAAATTAGAAGCAAACTTTCCTTTTTAGATAATACAAAATATTGCCAAGTTTTTGAGGATGAAGAACATATTAAAATATTTCTGGAGATGGTAGGGGAGTTTTAAAATTTAGAGATTGATCAAGAATATGAAATTGAAGAGCTTCAATAAAAAGAATTAAATAATGAGATATAATTGAAAGATTTTGTGGGAGGTCAGAAGATAGTGCAGTTGAAAAATAATGTGATCCCTAGAGGTTTGGTAACCTTGGAAATATTGTTCAATTCAAATGATGTTTCTGTAAATGAAGGAAAATCAAATTGGGAAGATGACATTAAAGGTTGCAACCTTGGAATAGAGCAAGAACCAAATTTGGTGAAGCTGACAAAAAGGAATTCAAGAAGAATATAAATAGAGGAATGTGGATCTTTGTAAAATATATGTTGTTGTGCTTACATGGTATTACGAGGACCTTAAAAATTATGATAGCAACATTATTGAGCACAAGATTCCTTTAAAACTAGGAGTTAAGCCATATAAGAAGAAATTGAGGAAATAAATCCTTTTCTTTTTCCATCAATTGAGAAGGAAGTCAAGAAATTATGACAAGAAAATATAATCGTCCCTCTCACAAATTTATATTGGGTGGCTAATTTAGTACATGCGAGGAAGAAAAATGGAGAAGTTTGGTTATGTATAGACTCTCGAAATTTGAACAGAGCCTCACTAAAAGATAATTATCCCCTTCCAAATATGGATCAAATATTGCAGAGAGTAACAGGGTTTTCCAGATTTTCTATGATTGATGGCTTTTTAGGTTATAATCATATTGCAGTTCAGTCAAAAGATCAAAAGAGAACAACATTCACAGGTACATGGGGAACCTTCAAGTATGCAAAAATGTCATTCAGGTTACTCAATGTTGGTGCTACTTTTCAGAGGGCTATGAATATAGCCTTCGTAGGAGAAAAGTAAAAGTTTGTGGTCATTTACCTAGATTATATTATTGTTTTCTCCAGATCTAATGAGGAGAATATGAATCATCTTCAACAAACTTTTGAGAAGTGTAGAAAGTATGGCTTATCATTAAATCCAAAAAAGTCTCATTTTCTCTTGAAAGAAGGGAAATTACTTGGGCATATTGTATCAAAAGAGGGATTACAAATTTATCCTAAATGAGTTGAAGAAATCAAGAATATACCTCTACGAAGGAGTAAAAAGGAAATCCAAAGTTTTTTGGGAAAAATAAATTTCCTCAAAAGATTCATCGCGAATTATGTAGAAATCATGAAAGAAATCATTGATATGTTGAAAAAAAAAATGCAAAAGTCAAATGGACCACAACTGCTAGAGAATCTTAAGCAAGAATAAAAAATGATTTTAGAGAAGCTCTAGTACTCATGAGTCCTGATTATAAAAAACGCTTTCAAATATTTTCTTTTCCTTTTTTGTTTACTGTTGCAGCAATACTTTTGTATAGAAATCAGGGTAAGATTGAACAACGCATTTTTTAGCAAGGTATTAAGGGACATAGAGTTGAAGTATAACAATTTAAAAAAATAGTCTAATGCTCTGGTTAAAGCATTTAAAGCCTTTAGAATTTATGTTCTCCAATCTCAAATCACTGCATATGTTCATAATGCTGATGTCAAAGATGTGCTAACTCAGAGTGATAGTGATGGAAAAAGGGGAAAGTGGATAGGAAAGATTCAAGAGTATGATATGGATATAAAAACAACAAAATGAGTAAAGGGACAAGGACTAGAAAATACCTTGATAGATGAAAATTGTCAAGCTATGGTAATTAATTTGCTAGCTAAGATCTCCGAATAAAAAACCACAGAAGAAAAAGGTAAGGAGAAAGAATATGATAACAAAATTTTATATAAGTACCTTTTTTTTTAATGGTATAAATATATTGTCCATTTTATATCTTTTCTTAGCTACCCAACTTCCTTAGATAGAACAAAGTACAAATCTCTCAAATTGAAAGCCCAAAAGTATGTAATAACAAATGGTCAATTGTACTGGAAATATCTTGTTGGTATTTTGTTACTCTTTTTGACAGAAGGAGAAGTTATAAAAGTTTTTAATGAACATCATGGGTGCCTTTGTGGTGGCCATTATAATTGGAATGTCAAAGCACATAAAATTTTGAAAGCTGGTTTCTACCGGCCTTCTTTGCTTTCATATATTTTCATATTAGTGAGAAGTTGTGAAAAGAGCCAAATATTTGTTGAGATGAAGAAATTAGCAGTTTTACCATTGATTCTTGTGTTTGTTGTAGAACCATTTAGACAATGGGGTCTAGATTTTAGAGGAGAAGAAAATCCACCTTCCAGTGGAAAACACAAACAGATCCTAGCAGGTACCGATTATTTTACTAAATGGGTGGAGGATATTCAAACTAAGAGGGAAACTAATTCAGTGGTAATTAAATTTCTAGAGGAGAACATTTTCACTAGATTTGGTTATCCAAATAAGTGAGTAGCAGACAATGGTCAGGTGTTCAGGTCTGCAAAGATGATTTATTTTTGCAGGAAGTTCAATGTAATACTCTCACATTCTACCATCTATCATCCTCAAGGAAATGGGATGGAAGAATCCTCAAACAAAACTCTAGTTAGGATACTTAATAAAACCATTGTAGAAAATGAGAAAACTGGGAGTCTCAGTGAAAATTTTCCTTATGGGAAAATAGGGTGACCGCTAAGAGATCCATTCAAAATTCACCTTTTGAGTTGGTGTATGGAGTAGCAACCTTTGTTTCCTAGTCAATTAGAAAAACTAATTGTTGCACTTATTCAAGATGTTGAAGAGGAACCTAGTGCACTAACTAGATGAATGAACCAACAAATGGAATTGAATGAAAATAGAGAGAAGGTAACGGAAAATTTGATTAGCTATAAAGAGAAAATGAAACAGAGTTACGACAGAAATGCTACAAACATTATTTTTCAGCCTGGATATTTGGTTCTAAGATGGGATGTGTGAAGAGAGGATAAGGGAAAACATGGTAAATTTGATCCTCTATGGCTTGGACCATTCTGAGCATCGAAAACTAGAGCCAATAATGATTTTATTTTGGAAAATTTGAATGGAGAACTACTGCAACTTCCTATCAATGGGAAGTACTTAAAACATTATTTTTAGAATTAGATCTTCTATTTTTCCATTGTAAATATTGGCTTGTTCATTTATAAATAGCCAATGAGTTCTTCATTGCAACATTCTAAGTTATAACATGACTCCATGCCTGAAGCAAATGCACTAATTTGTGGTTCTTAGTGCTTCATTCTAAAGAACTATCCCTAGGTGAAGCCAAATGTTCTAGCTCGTTTTCACTATGTTTAAAATTGTGAAAAAGAAAAAATTATATATTTCAAAAAAATTTAAAAAATCAAAATCAAAGTCTAGAATAAGCATTATGATTTTGGTTTTATGAAGAGCAGATTAACATTAGTGTTGATATGATTCAGTATTAATTCTATTGAGACCGAATCAGAATTGTTTTAATAAAAAAATATTATACAATTAAATGGTGGGATTTTTTGTCGGGTGAAGTTAAATTTCATGTCGGGACCCCTGCAGGGTTTCAAACCGACATCATGAGTTTCTCAAAAGTTATGCTAGTGAGTGCCTCCATAGAGGAGTCAATGATCGGTGGTTGACTATCAATCCACAACTAATAAGATTTGCGGGCTTCCCCTGTCCTGGTGGGTGCCCCTGTAGATCCACAACAAGCAAGAACATTATAGAATATTGGTCTTCCACATCACCATCATGTCACTCCCACGTCAACCCACCACATCATCATGTCTCATCTTCCACTTCATCCATCTCGTACACTTCAATTCAACATTAATGTTGTTTTCCCTCCCACTTTCCTATTTTCCCATAAATTTGTTTTAGTCTCATTCTTTCGATTTTATCATTTTCAACTCTCCATATTTGTAGTATGTCACAGTCACTATGCTACTTAAAACTCAAAATTATCATCACCATTCATTCATAAACTAGGTATTTATACGTGATCTCCACTTGTTGAAGTCTTCCGAATGTCAAAGAAGGATGTGTTGTCGTCTTCTTCTACCCACATTCCTCTCATGGACGCTGAGAGGGATGTTTTTGATCCAAGTTTCTCTCTAAATCTATTGGAACTTTGTCAGCATATTTAGTCAACCAAAGGGACTCCCCTATGTATGTTGCAGTCATAAAGGTATTTTTGCTATAATAATTCACCAAAACTATGTTTTCCTTGAATTTATTTACTGGTTAGTATCTACTCTCTACCATTAGAAGTGCTCTATGACGAATGCATTAGGTGAAAATATTTTTCACGTGTATGTCCTTTTAATTCAGCAGGCCCTGGTATTTCCACCCTCAAATCTTTATATCTCATCTTCAGAAGAAACAATGTTGTTAGCTTTTCAAGACTTGTTTGTGAAGGATTATGCCCAAATGACCTTATTTTTAATGCCTACAGGATTATAATTACCTATAGAATCTCCTCCATTTTCTCTTAAAACCTTTACCGAAGATTTAAGACCAATTATGCAAATAATTGCCAAGGTTTTGGGAAGGGAAGATACAACCATCATTGACCGAACCATTTTGGGGATGTTTAATTTAATTCTGCAACTTGAGACTATACTTGATATGCCTGCCTATTGGGAAAAACTGGTTAATTCTCAGTTATTATACCTTTCTCTCACTGGTTGTTTTAGATTTCCCTCATTGGTCACTTATCTTTTCTTGTACACTCATGGAGAAATTCATGCATTTGGGCCTTAATATAATGGATATGCATAAAAAGAAGAAATCAATGGTGAAATGGTCAGATACCTTAGGAATTCATGCCAATTATGAATGATCTATATATTTCATTACTTCTTTCTTGTGAGTTGCTTACTCCATTATAAATAGCTCTCCTCCACCTTGTATTTTTCCAAAGACTCAGTCTCTTCTTCAGCTTAGCAAAGATGTTAAAGTGGGTGATTATGAAGACTGTGCTAAGATTAGATTGTATCGAGTAGAGGTTTCCCCTTTCATGCTTCCTATATTTGTACCTACGAGGCTATTCTCTTTATATTTTCTCAGACAATGTTCAAATGTTGATCAGGTTCATTTTGTTCCATAAAAGAAGGGGCACTTATTCAAATTGCCAAAAACAATTGGGCCTTGTATTGTGAACAATAGACAGACCATGGAATAAACGCAGAGAGTGAATGTCTCCCACAACAACAAAAAAAAAATCGAAGTTGGACCTTCTACTGCACTAGAATATGAGATTACTCAATGACGAAAAGGCGCCTGTTACTTCATCAAAAATTTTCAAAATGTATTTGTAAAATGATGTAATTTTGTTTTTATTTTATCATAGATGAAGTCATTTGAAGGACCGAATAGTTTAAAATGGTTCAAGTAGTTATTAGTTTTGATAGTTGAAAATTCCATAACTATCCTCATTTTAATTATCAAGCAAAAGGAAATTTTGAGGAATAAGGAAGGGTTTTGGTTTTTTTACTTTAGAAGCAAAAATATGTGTAATCTTTTCATCTTATTGGTGATTCTAATAAAGTTTTCGAAGTGATTCTAGATAGATTTTGAATGTAAAATGTTTTTCCTCATAGTTGTGAATTTAATGTTGTTCTTCTATAGAAGAGGATAATGGAACAGTTGGTATTGAATAATATAGTTTCACTGAAATCATGGTATTTGTAAGTTAAAGTTAAATAGCCTTAATATATGCTCCTCTTTTTGTTATAG
Organism: Pinus taeda; assembly: GCA_000404065.3. NCBI lineage: Eukaryota > Viridiplantae > Streptophyta > Pinopsida > Pinales > Pinaceae > Pinus > Pinus taeda. The sequence continues at coordinate 36,958 of APFE030362232.1, read as the reverse complement.
CTCCAAATCTCACCATTATGGTTTGTGATGCTACACCCACGGCCTAGGGCAACCCCTCCTTCCAGACCTGGTCCAAAATCTAAAAAACAGTGTTTTATTCCCTGTACACGACATTGCCCTAAGTTAAACGCGTGTATACGCGGGTTCATACATACCTAACCCGCGTATATGTATTAAAACACTTAAAAAAATATAAAATTCCTTATTTTTGGGCAGAGATCGCGGGTTTCACCTGCTGATCACCTGTTAGTGCCCTTGGCCTCAACTATCCCCAACCAATTCCTAACTAAAAAACTACTTTGGAATTGGTATAAAAAGACATCAAAGGGAAGGCCTAAAGGAGGAGAGAGTCTACAGCAAGGTTATTATACTGAGTTTTTCCCCCTGATCAGGTCTGAAGACCCTTGTGCCTTCTGCACTTCCCCCATATTGTACAGGAAACCCTTGTTTCGTTGAGATTTGATGTTCATCCCTTAGTCATGACATCTTGGAGTGAGTATTGGAAGGTGACCTCCTTCTGGATCCGTCCCGCCTCAAGCCTCTAGTAGGTCACCTTCCAATACTCACTCCAAGATGTCATGACTAAGGGATGAACATCAAATCTCAAGGAAACAAGGGTTTCCTGTACAATATGGGGGAAGTGCAGAAGGCACAAGGGTCTTCAGACCTGATCAGGGGGAAAAAACTCAGTATAATAACCTTGCTCTATACTCTCTCCTCCTTTAGGCCTTCCCTTTGATGTCTTTTTATACCAATTGCAAAGTAGTTTTTTAGTTAGGAATTGGTTGGGGACAGTTGAGGCCACGGGCACTAACAGGTGATCGGCAGGTGAAACCCGCGATCTCCGCCCGAAAATAAGGAGTTTTATATTTTTTTAAGTGTTTTAATACATATACGCGGGTTGGGTATGTATGAAACCGCGTATACACACGTTTAACTCAGGGCAATGTCGCGTACAGGGAATAAAACACTGTTTTTTAGATTTTGGACCAGGTCTGGAAGGAGGGGTTGCCCTAGGCCATGGGTGTAGCATCACAAACCATAATGGTGAGATTTGGAGCTATAACACTTTTCTGTATTTCATTTCAGCTTCCTTCCATAATTCTACTACTGTTTAAAACAAGAGATTCTACCACAAGTATCATGTTGTTTAAAACTTTCATAAAAAAAAATTCATCCATTGTACTAAGACATAAATCATATTTATCATTAGAAGGCCACTTTGAAAGAGTGTTTTATTCCAAGAATATTTTACAGTATTTACCTATAAAACAAACACTTCCGAAGTTTCACAATGGAACAAAAAATTAAGAAAATCATGATTTTGAACAAATTTCTTGGCCACTAACCTCTACTCATCTTGGGATTGTCTCCTAAGGTACAACATAGGACATAGTAGAAAACTGAGTTGGACTACTGACATGGAATTTATGATGTGCCTTTCTACTTGCCATTGATTATTGAGTCAGGGATATGGTTGTTGAATAGAATTAATAATGTGGCACTAATGAGTATCACATATGGAATCTAGAGAAAACATTATGTGCAATACTACTTAACACTTTAAATGCTGAGATGCTAGATCCATTTAATAATGAATGGTTACATTCAAATGTGGAAAATTTACATGTAGTGACTCGTTAGCAATAACGTTGATGCCTAGATACCACATCACTATGGTTCTAAAATACATCTAGATCTAGGAAGAATCATTATAATGTAACACTTCAATGTTCCAAATTCTCAAATCCCATATGAGTTTTCATTTATGTTTACATCTAGAAGTGATATCAATAAATAGGTGATATTCTAGTAATCTAGATACTTAGGTCCTAGATATCTTGATGATTATATTGTATTTGGATCCCTTTCATAAAATTGTTAGATCAAACACTTAATCATTTTGTGTGTTAAGGATTGAAATTGTCATCTGATTCTGTGTGTTTAGGATTTCATTGGAATTGAGGTCATATTGTTAAATGGAATTGACACCAAAATTTGACTAAGTGTCATATTAGCCATTGTGCACTATAAGTCACAATAGGCATTGCATTTGTAAAAGTTTATGAACTAAGTATTTTAAATACACCTAATCAATGTCCAATAAACTATCACAACTGTAAAAGCTTAAAATGGCTAACCTTCTTGTCAAAATAACTATTTATCTATTTTGCAACCTATCAAGCCTAGATCTAATTTCAACTTAAATCAAGTTTAATTTTTAATTTTAAAAGGATAAATCATGGGAAAAAGTCGATTAATACATGCTTTATTTCTCATTGTTATATAATAAAATTATTTTATTTTGAATGGATTTTTGATAATACTAAATCTATCCATTTTATTTTTTATATATTTATTTTTTTAGATTTTTAGTGCCTCTATTATATGCCAAGAGGTACGAAGGAATAAAATACCAATAATAATGTGTGATAAATGTAATTTCACCTATTTATATAATAAATGATAATAAGGGTATTTTACTCCACAAAGAATGTGGGATCTCTTTTACATAAGATTGAAAATTCTTTGGACATAACACTAGAAATTATTACGTTCCAAAAAAACACATTCTAATATACCAAAAATATGAATACAGTGAGGAAATAAACGAATATCTTAGAAATGAAGAAGAAAAACTGGTGTGGGCCTAATTATAAGTTTGCTAAATTCCCGGTTCCTCAAAAATCCACAGTTCCAAAATATGGTAAAAGGTTCCCCAAATTGATGCTTCCTTCATCGCCTTTGGGATATAATCCCCATTAAAATCACAATGGCAAATCTATCAAAATGTGGGAGGACTCCAAAAAGTAGCCATTTTTATGTGAGTATGGCCTAATTCTCATAAGATAGTCCTTTCCCAACTCCATGTTTATATGCTCAAGACCATGGTGCCTGACACTTCCTTAAATTCAATTCACAAATGTCGATGGCATGAACCCTCTAATGGGACCCATCCAAATCTTCGCTTAATATCTCCGGCCAAATTTGAAAATTATGGCGTGGTACAAAGATAATTTCACAAGTATCCAGGTCATAAAACTTCTAGGATAAGATTCTGGGTTGGCCCAACTTCTACCTAACCCACAGTCAATAGCACGTGAGCCTGTTAAAGGGATCCCGACATGATGAAAAGAGAAGGTTACAATTGCCACCAAGAAGGAGGCTCTAAGCAGGACTTGCTTCAAGTCTTCACTTAATATTTTTAGCATGACCTTGGTAGCCAAACGCTATGTGAGAAAACATATATGAAATCCACTGGAGTGGAACTTTGGGGTAGGACCCACCTACTCATAACATCCCAATGTACTCAAACTATGACCTTAATGAGAATGCCATGGAAAACCCTTTGGTGAGAACCTCATGGATGGACCCTCTATCTACCTGTTAGAGATAGATAAATCAGACCATAAGAGCCCAACTCATCAACAAACAAATCTAATGGAATTCCCGATGTATAGACTTTGAGCGAGACTTACTAGGTCAACATTTCTCTAGCAAATGATCATTATTTAGCATTCTCTAGAGTTAAAAAGAAATATCAAACCATACACTCTCTCCTTCTATAGTATTCTACTCCTTTTATATATTGTCGGCCTCGTGACCCTCCTAGAAGCCTCTTCTCTTCACGAGCCTCCTGTAAGCCTTCTGGATATGTGTGTGTGTGTTTGTTCACACCTCTCGACTATGTCAACAGATCACTCTAAAATTGATAACATTAAAATAACAAATAAACTTACATACAGAGCTATGTGAGCGTCATAACATACGTAATGTGAAATTAGTGATTGCAGAAGCATTGGTTAATTGTAAAATAATTATTTCTCTCCTCAGTCACAATCAAATGCTTCGTTTATTAATATTCACACACAAATTACAAAGCCCCTATCTTCATGATTTACATTCAAATCCCTCTCTACCTTGTGGCCCTTATTGGCCCTCAATTACTTTATGTTCTATCTTCCACACACTTCTCTACTTATCCTCCCTCTTTTTAGTAATTCAATATATGAATAAGTACATAAACGAGTTCCTTCTAGATCCATGAAAAGTGGATCGAGAAGATAATTTTGGCTACAATATCCAAGTTCTTTAGATTTTCTCAAACAAATTAAAAAAATCTTTAATATTGATGTATTACATGGAAAAATAAAATTTTTCCTAATCTAACCAAAGGCACACTTTGAGGAACCAATTCCGCTAGTAAAAAGGATTGACCTTCTTAGTCTATTAGGTTTTACAATGCTCTTGCATCAATGGGTATGCTCATAGATGAAAACAGAATTGTACATGCCCTATATCCAAATTAGATGAATTCATCTATGTAACAAATTCCAATTTCTTAAAAACCCATAATTCCTCAAATTGGTATATATATAACGTGTTTCATTTTTATTCCTTGTAAGGAGTCATTTTGTAAAATTTCAAATGATTTTGAGAGTTAAAAATTGAGGCTATTGTGACTAAAAGTCTCAAGAATCTAAACATATGTATGATGTAGTTTAAGTAGCAACTCTTACAATGAGTCAAGGATGAAAAGTTGTGTATTTTAATTGTATATATATATTTTCAACAAAATAATAAACTTTGAAGGTCAATATTTTTGTTAGGAGGTTCATTTTATGAACTAGAAATCCTACATAATTCATTTCTATAAGTCTACAATTTAAAGTTTACATTATAAAAACTTGAGATTCCTTTCTTATTTTTTACAATTTCTGAACAAAAATAATCATATAAATGATATGTTATTTATTATTTCAAATGACTATTTATTTAAAATATTTATGATATTGTATTAAAGCTTATTCATTACTTGATTTGGTGAAATATTTCTTGATTCTTTTAAATACTTTTCTGTTTGTGCTTGGAAACACATATAACTGGCTCCTGACTTTCTAGGAATACACAATACCATATATTATTTAAAATATATTGAATATATTTAGTGTATATTAGTGTTGGGTTATGTATTGACATTTTTAAATATCAGGAACCTCTTGTGGAGGTGACCGAGCCCATACCAATGAATATCACCACAACATAGAAGTATATGTCTAATTGGGATCTTGATTAGGTGATATTCGCCATTGTTGTTGGCTAGGCCATTTCCAATCATCAACAATAATGTGTTATAGAATGAAGGCATATGTTTGAATGATAGGGAGAGAATCTAGATTAAACAAACCATATAATCCCACATAGATGGATTCCAAACAATGATCTAATGGTAAACCTTTGAAAGAGGTTTTAGTAAGCCTCTCCACCATATAAATCAATAGTATCTAAACTACTAGTTCATTTACCATATTCATAATAAGTAGAATCACAAACTAAGCCCATTCAATCATCTCATTTTGAACCTACTAAATTTAGCGTAGCTTCTGAATCCTTGTTGCACAATATTACATTTGTAGAACTTCAACAATCTAAGGTATTAGAGCATATAGCAGATATATTAGTCAACCACCTATTGAATCAACCATTTCACAAAAGGGTAAGTTGCAAAGAGAGGAACAACCAGATAATTTTGTAGAAATATTTGAAGTAAAATTAGGTTCATTTTTATCTCAATTTTTTTAGGGTAAAGCTAATTTAAGTGAACAAATTTTTTCAATGTATGATGGTGTAGGTAATCCTCCATATCCACTTCATATTCCTCTAGATTCTCCAATAATATTTCTTGAGGAGCTTCCAAAGGGAATTCCACATCACACTTCTAGGGCTTCAAGGCCACCAAGGCTGAGAATATCTCCACCACCACCTCAGAAAATGGCATTTTATCTAGGAAGACTAGTGTAAGCACCATGAGAAATGACTATACCTAAACAACTTCATGATTTACCAAAGGTTATTTGCAAAATTTGGTCCTAATAACAAAGAATCATTGGAATACCATGTAAGTAAGTTTATGTTAGCTATTAGTTTAATGAATGGCCAGAATGAAGACATAGAATTTTGATTATTTTCTTTCACTATTGAAGGCAAGGAATCTATGTGGTATTTCACAGTTCCTCAATTTTCTATAACAAATTGGAGTGGTTTTGAAAATTCTTTCACCAAAAATATTGGTGAAGATAAAACACTTGCCACTTTAGTTTTAGAGCTTTATAAAATTAAAATTAATGAAAAGGAAAATAAAGAAACCAATGATTTCAATTAATTATTTTTAACATTAATGAATTAAATCCTTAAATATTCAAGCCCTACAACAAACATGCTCATAGAGTTTTACACTACAACACTTCCTTCAAGCATTGCTATTTTTGCAAAGAGATTTGGTAAAAATACCTTAGATTAAACTAGTGTGGAGACATTAAAAATTGAAACTCAAATGCTTAGCATAGCAAGTAAATATTCAATCAAAGAAAAAAAATCACTAATGTTGAAAATCCCATGTATACTAAAAACACTTAATATATATAAAAAAAAAATACTTTTGATATGTAAGTCTTACCAAGAAGAATTTTTTTTTTTTGAATGGCATAGTATATTTTGAAGAAAATATTAGGAGAAGGCCCATGTTATAGCAGAACATGGAGATGATTTGTTAGAAAAAATAATCCACCTACTACAAACCAAAATTATTTTATTGATAAATCTAACCTTGAGGACTTTTCTTAGGATATTTTTAACAGAGCACATAATTTTGCTCATTCAGGAAAACTAAAAAAGCTAGAAAGCCTTTGAAAATATGTGCAAATCATTCATTCATATTGAGGGAGAAGAAGAAAATTAGTTAGTTAGCAAGGAACTAAAAGAGTATGAGAGCCCTAAACCATCCATAAAATTTGTTTTGGATATTTCTAGAAGGGCGTTTGATTAAGATAAGGATGAGATAAAAGAAGTTTATGATGTACAAAAAGAAGCAAAATTCCTCTCTCATCCACCTTAGGATATCCTTCTACTTCCTATCTTGTGCATAAACCTTCTTCTAGTAACAAAATGAATTCCAATGTAGGTGAATCTGTTATAATTATCATAATATTAAAAAATAGGCAGTTTCAAACCATAAACTAATTAAACTAGTTGGTTTATTAACTCGTGCTTTCAAACCGGTTTACAAATTAAGTCATCTAGGGTCGGGAGGTGTTTTTTGTGTCTAATCGACCATACATTGATCAATTTATGATGGAAATGATCATTTTTTCCATAAACTGAATGATTTATTTCTAGGCTAGCTATAGACCCCACAACAGGCTGTTTCATGATTTTTCAAGTGGTTTTGAGGAAACTAAGGGTTTTTTCCCTGTAAAAATAGCCCCTCCAAGCCTTTAAAAGGATGTCTCCCCTCTCATTTCCCTCACAAATCTCATTTGGATTATTTTTTAGGTTGATTATGAGTTGGGGAGTGTTGGGTTTTTTCGGAGTAGTGGAACAATAGAGAGCTTGGGTTAATTAGTAGCCACCATGCCTCCAAAATCCATGGATACTACATGGTCTCTTTGTGATATTATTGATGACAAAATGATATGAAAATATTACTAAAATTCTATTGAAGGATGGGGTACTTACAAGTTCAAAAAACACATGGCTAGGATAGGAGGCCATGTAAAGCCATGTAGATCACCAAATGAAGTAATAGGGCATATTAGGGTAGAATACCTTCATAAGTTTGAGACTCGTAACTCAACTAGCTGAGAAGTTTGTGACTCAAGTAGTTGAAAATTTTGAGAGTCAAGACTATACCAACTAAGTTTGATCATGACGAGAAGTGATCATGTTGATCATTGATATGCAAGCCAGTAGTATGTCAGTGGCCCCATAGCTTGTAGCATTATTTTTGGACTCTATATTCCATTTAGAGCTCCATTGATTATGAATTTTATTGTTGATGTGTACTGCACTCAATACGATTTTGATATATCCACCTTTACATGGTATACAAATGAGAAAACGTTTCATATTTTGTCTCTATTGGTTTGGAATCATGGTTTTAAATTTTCATTAAAAGTTAATTATTTCAGGTATATTTTTAAAGCCCAGTTCATTATGATCTAACCAGTCTTGGTTTGACCGATGAAGACACCAATTCTAGTTTTAAAAACTATGGTAATTATAGATAGTTTATAATATGATTTAGTAGAGGATTTAAAAAAACTAGATCAAATATTTCAAATTTTGAATTATCTTAATTAACACAAAAAAGAAGAAGTTGTTACACACACTTGGTAACAATTCAAAAAATAATTAATTCAATAGCTAGATAAAAAGATGAAAGTAATTCTACTCAAGTTTATTTACAAAAAGTAAATCAAAGGTAAATGCTACACTAATCGGGGAAAATATAATTCCAGTACTCTGCCATTCTTGTTAACATTTGAAATTTATAATTAAAATGTGTGTACTATGTTTATTTTGGGGCATATTCTAATGTTATACCATATTTAGTTTCTAAAAATCTAACTGTAGAATCTAATAAAACAACCACTTTGATTTTTCAACTTGAAAATTCAAATGTTCAAGTGTTAAGTGAATTAAAGGGTGTACTTATTTGGCTTTCCTCTAATCCAAAATTCTATCAGATTATAGACATAATGGTTGTTGATATTACTAACTCGTATGTTTTTATTATTAAGGAAGGATTGGTCTAGAAAGTGAAATGGATATTTTTTGACAGACATGTCACATCTTTGGTTTCCATGCAATGGTAAGCCTAATCAAATGAAAGTGGAAAGGGAGAGGCATATGAAGCAAATAGTTAGTAATTTGAATGATGCAAATGGGCCCATTATGTTTTGTAACTCTATGCTTGAAAATTACTATTTTGAATCATTTTTTGAAAATATTATTACTATCTCTTCACCTTTTGTAGATGTCACAATCAATTCAATATCCTTCATTCAACTTATATAGTTGTAAATAAATTTGTAAATTCTATAAGCACAAGTACAAATTCAGTGTTATATTTAGTGAATTTTGATGTAAATAAAAATTTACTGTTTTCTTTCTTTGATGCCTCTAAGTTAAGTGAAAGTGTACTAGAGACTAGATGAATTTTCAAAGATGCTCAAGGAAACAAGTAAATGATGGCTTGTTTCTTATAGTTTTAATTCACAAATAACATTTTCGAGTACGATGATTTGGTACAACATCTTAACAAAGTGTTAAATTAGATGTTAAATAGCTCAAGGTAATCCATGGTTCATAAATAGTTAACAAACATGTAAAAAAATTGATTCATTTCAAATTTCCTTAAGAATTAAAGAGATGAGGTATAGGATGTTATTTCCAATTGTGACATATTCAATGTTATTTTTATACCCTGAAGTCAAAATGTAGATCCTGATTTGATTTCATCATCATAACCTCTAGTTTGATACCATTTCAAACATTTTATATTGATAAGTTTTTCGTTAAAATGATTTATAGGCGTTTCATACTAGTCAATATAAAAACCTGGAGAGTTTTTTATGATGATGCCCGAAATTTGGAATTAGTCACATAGGAAGATACTTTTAGGGGATCAATCATCAATGAAAATCAACAAGATGAACAAATTAACATGTTGTCTCGAGATGCAGAGCCAAAGAGAAAGAACATGGTTTTTAAATATGTGGCTCAAATGGAGAAGTATTATGACTTGCAAGATAATTTCAAGTGGGTAAAACTATTTAAAACCAACAGTTTTATGATGCATTATCAAGTAATAAATATTGGTAATAAACATTTCAGAGGGTAATGGACATTTTTTTCAAGGAATTAATTAATAAATCAATAGTATAATACTTGGATGATGTAACAATTTTCTCAAACAATAGAAAGGACCATCAACATCATCTAAGGTAAAGTTTTCTCAATACTAAAAGTGTGGAATATTTCTGAAGTCAAAGAAAAATATATTTGTAGTAACATAAGGTAAACCCTTGGAGTTTATTGTATTCAAGTTTGGTATTATGATAGAGCCATATAAAACAAAAACGGTTTCACAAACTATGTTTCCTCATAATAAAAATTCTACACAATCTTTTTGAGGAAAAATAAATTTTGCAAGAAGAATTATTTCTTGCTTTGTAGATATAATTAAACCACTCCAAGATATGATCAAGAAAAATTCTTTGTTTAAATGGATTATCAAAGGAAATTATTTTTCAATTCAATTAAGCAAGTTATTGCATAATCCATAGCACTGATGATCCCTAATTTTAATCATAAATTTATTCTATAAACTTTTACGATTTAATTTTCTTTTTCTATAGTGCTAATTCAAAAAAAATGCACGCGGAAATGAAGTGCCCATTTATTTTATGAGTTTTGGTTTATATGGAGTTAAATTCAAATACCTAGAAGTGGAAAAGAAATTTTTTGTTGTATTTAAAGTAGTGAAATATTTTCAACCATATCTCTTGAAATATCATATGAAAGTTAGTGTTCCATATTATGTTGTACATCTCTTGCTTGTCCAGAAAGAATTGGAGGATAAAAGGGAAAATTGGATGACCACACTTTATAAGTATGAAATAGAGGTAAATCACACACAGATTGTCAAAGGACAAGGTCTTTGCAAGGTAGAAGTTGAATTAGAAGGTTTAAAAAAAATAAGAATTGATTTGGGAGAACGAGGATAAAATCAGTGTTAAAAAAATATTTTATGTACCCCTTAGGAACTAACTCATGGTATAATGATATGAAATTATATCTTAACAATGGTACCACTCTATCGTATTTGGAATCAAGGAAGGAAAGTGAATTAAAGCTCAAAGATTATCAATGATAGCTCATTGATGGGCTTTTTTTATGGAAAATTTCTGAAATTGGTTTATTGAGATGCTTGGAAAAGATAGATGTTGAGAAAGTGTCAGTATGGTCACACAATAGCCCAATAGGTGGACACCTTGGTGGCAATACCACTATACATAAATTTATGTGTGTTGGATATTATTGGCCTACAATATTCAAGGATACTCATACTTTTGTTACTAAATACAAAATGTGTGAGAGTTTTGTAGGTAAAGAGAAGAAACTTTTATTCCCTTTATAACTACCAATAACTGAAAGTTCATGTCAATAGAGGGGACTTGATGTCATTGGAGAAATTACTCCAGATTCATTAGAATTACACAAGTACATAATAATTACCTTGGACTACTTTCCAATATGGATAGAAGGAATCCCACTTAAAATTATAAACAAAAATCAAGTTATCTCTTTCCTTGAACAATATATTATTACCAAGTTTAGTATCCCTGATTCTTTATTTTTTTTAAATGCATCTTAATTTATTTTTTTGAAATTAAATACATTTTTTGTTAACAAAGGAATTAAAATTAATTATTCCACAAATTATTACCCATAGTGAAATGTTCTAGTATAATCCACCAATACAAATATTATTAGAATTGTTAAAAAAATTGTTGAAGAAAACCAAGAAGATTGAAAAAAACTCATCAAAATACTTTATTGGTATATTGAGTTACATAAAAGGTGGCCTTAATAAGCTTTCCATTCTTTCTTTTCAATGGGAATAAATATATTCTTCATCCTAATGTTTTCCTTTCTACTTCGAAACTTTCCCAATCTGTAAGAGATGAACCTTATGTAAAAATGCATATTAAACTTTAACATTTTCTAAAATTGGAAGATGAATGAGAGAAATATAAAGAAAAAATAAATATTCATTAGTAGTTTATTAAAAAATATTTTGATATATCCTTAGTTGATAACAAAGACTTTGCCTCTGGTGCCTTATTGCTAAAATGGGACAAAACCATGAAGTTAAAGGCAAACATGCTATATTTCAAAACCCCTCGGTAGGACCATTTCATATCTTTCATATCCCCCTAAATATGATCCCTTAAACAAACTTTTTACAATCCTTTGAGGGGGAGTTAGAAATACTCCCTATGAATGGCCAAGTATTGAATATATTCTATGCATGAAGTCCTTTATTTCGACAATTTTGTTAGAAAATTATATATTACAGAGCAATGGAACACATAGAATATATTGCATAAATATAAACATAGAAAACACATAAAACAAGAGAGACACAGATATACGTGGTTCACCCAATTTGGGCTACATCCATAAAGAAACAACCTATCCTTCCTTTTATATTATCCAACAAAATGAAGAGATACAACCTACATCACATCCGTTGTAATTCCCTCTTCTCTCTTAATATCCTCTCTCTTCCTCGCTCAAAATACAGATCTACATAGCCCCAATATAATTCCCTCATATATAACGAGGGGTTGCCTTCTAGGGCAAAAAATCTAAATTAAACATAACTTCTACAATCATATTTATGCCTAATGAACAACCCATATTGACTACGAAATTACAACATTTTACAAGGAAATTTTACATCTATTTTTAGCTTCGAAGGCGCTTCCCCCTATTCCCCACTAGGGGGGCCGTAAATAATCACCATCGCCCCCCTAGATCCCCCTGGTGGTGCACATAAATGGGCGGTGTTGCCTCCCCATTACGAAGTGGGGTCGAATGTGACGATACCTTTAAATAAAGAAGATAATCGAGCTCCACACCCAACAAATTTTTCATTTTTTTGTATATGTTGTAGTTGTTTTTCATTTATTGGGATGCTTGCACAAGTCACCAGAAGAAATCCATGTCACACTGGCAATAAAAAACACTCTTCTAGAAAATCATATTAAAATAAATTAAACACACTTACAGGAAAGTAAACACATTTATTGAAAATTAAACACATTGGCAGTAAAAGGGTGACTTATTCAAGTGTTTTAGATGTTGTTGAATTATACAATAGAAATGCACATGAAATTTAACGATTGAAAAATTTGTAAAATAAACAATTTATAAGAAACTCCAACTAATATGTTCTATGAAGGACCACACCAAAAAGGTAATTGTAGTTCTAGAAAAATAAGTTAAAGTGAAGAATACATCCATAAATATAGTAATATACTAAGCCTACAAAACATAGTTCTATAATGTTAATTGTAGATTCATAACAACATGATTTGCAACATTAACTTGATCCTTAAGCTACAAGTATAATCATACGAGAGTCATAGAAATAAATAAACTACATATTAGATATGTAAGAGTTATTGTTGTGTATACTTTATGAGTTGCAACAATTTGTAGTCGATAGAATCAAAGTTGTAGCAGTACAACAATAAGAGGAATTTCTAGAAACAAAGAAATGTAAGTCAATCTATAGCAACACTATGATGTACAAATAGTACCGAGATAAGGAACGGGGCCTACCTCTTTAGGTGAGGTACTAATTAAATAAAGAACAAAATTCTAGCTTAACAACACACAATCTATGGAAAGAAACATGAACTTTTGTTGAAACAATGGAATTACAAGTACAACTAGCTCTTAGGTTTAGAGAAATTGATTCACTAACTGAATGATTGATCATTCTAGTTGTCCTAATTATACAAATATCTCAACTAATTTAATATTTTGTCGATAGATAGTCATGAAAGTTTGATTTCTTCATCTAGTTACAATGAGCTTCCTTTAGAAGGTAAAAGTCAAGAACATGTTGAATCAATTAGTTATGTGACAAGTGATAGTTATGTCATGTTTTCCTTATGGAGCAACCAATTTCCCTTGTCACTTTCATGGATTAGGAGATTAGTAGGTTGAATGATCTCGGTGATTTATTGGAGACAATTGTTCAGAAGAAGTGACATGTTGAAACAATTATCCAAATTCACATCAACAAACACTTGACTAATGGTTGTAGCATTGCATTAAAGTGAGTTGTAGTAATGACCACATGACTGAGAGTTGCAACACTGCACTCAAAGTGAGTTGCAGCAAGGGTGTGAAGGAGAGTTACAACAATGGGGAGTCATATCATGAGTGTGAACATCTTGGGATTGTAGCAAAAGACTTGTTTAGCTTAGAGTTATAGTAGCTTATAATTGCAACACTTTGGAGTTGCAACATTGCACTATAATGGAGAGTCACAAAATTTGAAACATGGAGTCATAGAACTTTCCAATAGGGAATTTTAGCACTTGGTGATTCAGAGTTGTAGCATCTAGTGATCAAGAGTTTCAACACCTATATATGGGAGTTGTAACACCCATATCCTACTTTTTTCTGCAACTTTCCCTCGTGAAAAATAGTGGTTATTGTATAACTATAATTATCTCTTGAAATGCATAAGAATAAGAATTAAGATAGAATATTAAGAGTATAAATGTAGCTTTATAAAAAATGTATTCAAGTAAGAAAAAATGTTGTTGGAGTGAGGTGAAAATTGGAAAATGATATGCAAAAAGGTTTTATATGGGTGTTGCAAAGATGCCAAATTAGGTGCCCATCATCTCCCCCCATAAAAAAATATTAAATTTCCCTATGAAACCAAGCTTCAATATGAGTTTGACTCATAGTAGCATCCATGGATGTTACTAATGCTATAATCCACATCCCATGACTCATGAGCATGTTAGTGGCCCTTCCTTTCCTTAATTTCTCTCCAACATACAAGTTCTTATTTTTAGGTCATAATAGTGTCTTTCTGATACTTGGTAGAAGGTAGAAAGGTATTTGGAGAATGGAATTTGATGCCAACCCAATGGTTCCCACAAGTTTCTATACACCTAATATATCGGTGTACTCTCTTGAGGGCTACGAGAAAATTGTCATGGTTGAATAGATATATCTTTTGCATGTTCTTTATGGTTTGTCCCCATTATTGAGCAACATCCATTCACAATTTTTTTTGTCAATAATTTAATCTATATTGTATAGTGTTCAATGGCCTCCTGCTTGTTTCAAGCAATAAATTCTACATGTTTAGGGGATTTTACCCTTAGGTAATGTATTATGAAAAAATCTTGGGGTTTATAATACTCTCCTCTAACCCTAAAATAACACTTAAAATTATTTTCAACCAACTAATGGGAAACTTCCAATAAATGTGGATATTCAAGAAATATGCAAAATCTTGCAATTGAACATCCCCTAGAAAATGGTTAGGGTTCCAAACAAGTTTATATGAAACAATTATGTTGATAGAGCTCACATAATATATTATTCTCCTCATTGGTGCATGCATAGTAGGCCTCTAGTAATATATTTAGAGAGATGATTTCATAGGGCTTGAAGGTAATAAGAGAATTTATTTGGAACATGATATACTTATCCTACAAGAACATACTTTAGAAAGTAGAAGGGGCTCTAAAGCTAAGTATTTCCTCCACCAATAATCCCAGATCAGTCTTCTCAACCTCCATTTTATCTGCCTATCTCAGTAGCTTGATATCATTTTCAACCACTTCGCCCTTTCCCTTCTTCCATCACTCCCATTTGCTCTTGTGAATTTCCAACTTATCAACCCATATATCTCTAAGGTTTCTAACAACTTGTTGGTGTTTCCTAATGGGAATTACCTTCTCCCCTTAAGAAACTAACATCTCATATACACTTATCTTCTTCAGATTCTCTCCCACTAGTCTAGGAGGCTTACTTGAACTCCTTAGTCCTCCATCTCAAATGAATCTATTTGAACCAAAATTCTATCACCATAGGTCCTTTTTAATTTGTTTGGAAATAATTTTTCTAGAGTTTGTTTCTCAAGCGGTTCTTCTTTGAGCTATTTCCTTTACCTTTGGAAGAGGTTCCCCTATTTCCTCAACAACAAGGAAACCTCCTTCCTGAGAAGGAAATTGTAATTTTTCAAAAGGCCTTTTTTTCCTTAAAATCACTCTTCAATAGTGAAATTGTGCTTGAAGTGTTCTATTTTTATTTTAAATTATTCTATTCCTTATAAGAATAGAAGTATACATGGGCATCAAAGAAAGAATGTGTACTATTTTCTTTTCTTTTCGACCCTTGAAGGTCTTTTGCAGTTCTGGTGTGGGAGTAGCCTCTTGTTGTTTTCCTATGTTTAGTGTTGTAACTTCTTTTTCTTCTCCCATTGTTTATTCCATGTAAACTTATAGAGATATAGAAATGCCTTCTTCTATCTCTCCCATTTCTAGTTCTTATGTAGCAACACGTTATTCTTTTCTATCTCCCTGTTGTGGTAAAAACACAAGCCCCCCATTATTCACTTAATTCTCATTATGGGGACCCTTTAAATGAATTACTGGTCATATTACTACTTGACTTTGAGAAATTGGATTACTCCAATGAGTTTGATTTGTTTTTATCTTTCTATCAAAATTCATTTGATCTCATTTGGAAATTTGGTTTGAAAATAACGCCTAATTAAAGATTGGATGTTTTTCACTACTTTGGCCTTACATAATATATTTTACCTTTTATTTTATAAATACCTCTCATTGTAAATAATTAGATTTTTGTAAATATTATTTTTTATTTTGTATCATGCATTTCAAAACCCCTGAGACCAAGATATTCATTAATAGTGCATATACTATTTTATTTTCCAAATAGTGGTTTTGGCTTATATTATAAAGCGAATGTGGTCTTTTGATAAAGTGGTTGTAACGTATCGGAACCTTAGAACTTATTGATATCGAAAGGTTCCTTTCAAAATCCCCGATATCATAAGTCTTGGGCCCATTTAACAGTGATTGTAGTTTATTGGAGGGATGACCCACTTCCACATAATTACTTCCACTCCCAATTTTCAGCGATCATATATTTTCTACTGAGACATATTTTAAAAACTTTGATATTCATATCCCACCAATATCCTGATATGGCACTCCATCGATGTGCCGCTACAAAATATCTGTATGATCTTCGATCTCTAATAATCATATCCCTCCGACTTCCGACTTTCGATAATCCACTCACCTCTGATATCCAGACCTGATACACTATTTAAAAGGAGTCCAATAAAATATTGTGTCTACTCCATATTGCAACCTCCCAATATTGATGTTTTTTGTTTGTGCGCATTATAAAAAGTTCTGATGAGCTTACCTCCAACACCACTCAGCTCTTTCCACGTGTATCATCCTCTAGCCAGTGTTATATCCATTGAATTAAAATCAAAATGTCTTGGGGAATAATTAATAGTCATTTGTGTATTGAGTTTTCCATCATTTGAAATGGCTAATTTTGATTTTTCTGTTGCAATTAAAAAAATGCATGAGACAGAATAGGGAGGCATTATTAGAATAGGAAATTATTTCACATATCTGTGATTTATGTGATTGGGGTTTGGTCTCTTTCAATTCTGAGTTTTGTAAAGAGAAGCAGGGTTTGCACTATTGTAATTGTTGTTTTTATCAGCAGAGTTTGCAACTTGGAGGAGGCTTGTTGAGCATTAGATCTTGTATTGAGTAGGAGAGGAGGTTTGATTAGTTTGTAAAAAATACTATTATTTTTAATAACAAATTGCATTCCTTTTTAGTAGTAGAATTATGTCTATGAAAATTTATATTGTGCACTACTGTCAATATTGATTCTTATATTTTATATTAGCTATCAAATATTCAGTACAGAAATATGTTATCATTTATCTCTTTCTATTACTTATTAAGATCATATTTATGAGTAACTATTTACTTAGTAATCCATTACCTTATCCTGATATAATAACAAATAACACTATGTGAACTAATTCCTAATGTTATTGATTCATTATCTGTTGTTTTCATTAACATTATGTGAACTACTTCCTAATGTTAGTGATTCAACAATTATGATTAATTGATAGCTTAACCATATAATGATAAGTAATTACAATGTCAATTGAATGAACTATTTCTTTAACCAAATATTCATCATAATATTTTCATGCTAAAATCCCAATTATAATTAGACTTTCCCTTCGTTGCATGGAGGACAATCCTTCATCCAATTGAGATATCCTTAGGGAATATAGAGTTATATCTACATTTAGTTTAAAGACTGCATTTCTATAAGTCCTCTTCTTAAAAAGGCAAAGCATTAGAAGTGGTTTGGCTAAACTTCAAATCAACTTAAGGGATTACTTTCTTGCCAAGCTAGCAGCAAGAGATTCATATTGATTTCTATTTCTCTATTGGTAAGAGAATAGAGATATTATAAGCCAACAAATAAATAGAGAAAGGGTAATTGGACCCAATAGATCTAGTTGGAATTGCCATCTTCAATGGAAAAGTAGTTGTTTTAAGTTCTCGGCTAGGTGGTCTCCCCTACTGTTGATGGAGGAAATTTTTACTAATCAACGCTCCCCTTGTTCTTTCTTGTGTAACAACAACATCCTATTTTGTGTCTCACCATTCTAGTTCTTGTGTAATAATAAGGTCCTCTTCTATCTCCATATCCAACTCTAGTTTCCTAGAACCTTGTTCTTCCCCCATCATATTTACTGGTTCTTGTGTGATAACAAGGGCCTCCTATTCTTATGCTATAATAAGTTCTTCTTCCACCTTTTTTGGTTTTTATGTGACAATAGGGGTTTATTCCTATTCTACTAGAGTCATATCAATAGGGGTTGGCTCTTTGTTCTGTCTTGTTCTCTTCCTCCTTGGAGTTGCTACATATGCAGGTATCCTTTGCATTTGACTCAACCTTTTGGTTGGAGCCTTGTTTCCAATTATCTCCGCATTAGTGTCATGGTTTTCCTCTTCTCACTATGGAGTTGTAGTAGAGTGTTCCTCTGTCATAAGAGTCTTCGCAACTTTGAAAGGAAGAATGACATGTTAGCTAGCACAACATGTCTTAGGTGGTTTAATAACCTTAAGTGTTGTAAGTAACCTATTCCATGGAAACATTCAGATGTGAAATACCTCTACACCATGATGGTTACACCCCCCCAAAGGTTAGGCAATAATCTCCAGTCAACTATGAGCCTTTCTTGATGAATCTCTAACTTGCTTCAAGTAATTTCTCCATAATATCTTATTTTGGCCTTCTTATATAGTACCATCATTCTCTACTTTGAGTGATACTAGTAATCTCAACCATAAAATCTTCATTCACCTGCACCATTGTTCACTGTACTATTAACCTATTGTCTCTGAAATTCATGGAAAACTCTGTGGCCACGTTGTCATTATATCCTTGGAGCTTATGGACATATTAAATCCATCATCCATTTTGAAAAATCCTCTAGATGTGGTCATATTCCTATAATAACATTGTCTTTGTGGGATATCTTCGATTCAATGAGCCTCCAATTTTCACTTTCTTTTCATAGCTTAGTCTGTTTTGTGGCTACATAGTGAATTTGGTAGTTTGGTGGGGAGATTAGTATTGTGAATTGCATTTATCGCAAATAAATATTGTCTAATATTGGGGTGATTTCATTGGTCAATGGAAATGCTAATGAGTGCATGTGATCAATCCATTGTTTATGTCACGTATCCCAAATCAATTCCATTCAATATAAAGTTAGGAGATGTACCTTCTAACTTACCACAAGTGGTCACTTATTCTAGCTTGGTAGTGGATTCATTTATGTTTCATACCCTTGTTTTGTTTTTGTGTTAGCCCCAAAAATATAGATGGAATCATTGCTAGCATGAGAGTTACAACATGCCTAAAGTTGTAGCACTATGAGTTGCAATACTACATAGTTGTGGCCTCGATGTCATTGTGCCAGATTTGTAGCTTGATCCACCTATGACATTCCAAAAAGTATTATTGTCACTCTAATTGATCATTTGAATTGTGAAAATGGAGTTGCACTTTATGAGTTGCAACAATTGAATTGTACTAGTGGAGTTGCATCAAGAAAGTTATTGAAATGGAGTTACAACAATGAGTTGTAGCAACATAGATACAACAACAAAGATGTAGCGACTGAGTTGTAGTAATAGTGGAATCCGCCTTTGCATATTTTGAAATTAATATTAGTTTATGAGTTTCATAAGAAAAACAATCATTTATTTTAACCTTCTTCATTTTTAAATGGAATGCATCGACGTAGAATAGTTTTCACATGACATGTTTCCTAGTTATACCCTTAGGGGTTTCCAAACATGGGATTTATTACTTTTCCTCTTTTATTTTTGAAATAAATAAGATGTGAGGTTGATTCATCTAGCAATGGTATCTCCCATATAGGCAATATACAGGTGACTCTCTAGCCATCCATCATTGATTTTCCTCAAGAAGGCTTCCTTTGATAGGGGTTTGTGATATAATTGAAGCATGTGTATATTTTCCATTTAGGCCATTCTCTCTTCATTATCGATCTGAATTTTGGTGGCTCCATTATAATATATGGTTTCTATCTCATAGGGTCTGACTGATCAAACACAGAACTCTTTGTGGAAATCCTTAAACCTGTAACTAGTTAACAAATCCAGTGTCATTCTTTAAATTTATTCTTCTTGATGAACTTTTCATGCCACAGAGAACTCTAGTGTTGTATCAATGATTTCTAGTATAAGGTAGCTTGAAAAAGTTCATCCAACATGTTTACCTAAATAATCCTCTACTTGTGAGCTTCAAATAGGTCACTTCTAATTTGTATTGCTATTTGAAGTGTCTGAATCTTTGTTTCAATTGAAAAAAATACTCTCTCTTTGTACATTAATTCATATAGAGTGCAATCAGTAGTAATCCTCCATGTAGTTCATTAGGTCCATATAGCTTTAAGGGGTTGATATGCCCAATATTAGAGATGTAGTATAACAATCTTTGTGATAATAGCCTAAATAATCTTATTTGTCCCTTCCACTTGTCAATTATCCTACGAATGGTATGGTGTACTAAATTTTTGCTTGATCTTGTATGTCTTCTTTAGGTATTGTACAATAATTGAGGTGAATTTAGCTCCTCTACCAATAAATATTTCTTGAGGTATAACAAACCTAATGAATATCTGTTCATGAAGAAACTATACCACTATGTGTTTAGTTATGGATGGGAGTTCCTTGGCTTCCATCCATTTTCTGACATAGTTTTTGCATACTATGATGTAGGAGTTATAATGATGAGGATTAAAAGGTCCCAAAATATCAAGGTTACATCTATCTAAGAGCTATAGTACCATTTGTTGTTGGAATGACATCTTATCTGATTTCACTAGTCTTCCCATGTGTTGACATCTATCACAACTCTTCACATATTTCTTACCATAGCTGAGGATAGTGGGGTAGTAGTAGCCTTGATGAAGTACTTTGTATTTCATCCTCTTATCTACAATGTGTCACCTAAAAGGACCATCATTGCATAGCTCCAATATCTCATAGATATTCTCTTCTCGTACACACCTTCGAATAATAAGATCTAGTCCTATGTAGAAGAGACACCTATCGATCCATGAGAATCTCCCACTTTCTTTGATGATATTTTTCCCTTCATTTGGAGGTAAGTGATGAGGAAGTATTCCTCTAGCCAAGTAATTAGCAATAACTTAAAACTAAGGAGATTTAATAGATACTACAAACAAATGTTCATTAAGGAAATAATAGGAGGCTCATTCTCATTTGATGTTAGTCTTGAAATAAAATTAGCCACTATATTGTCCTTACCTAGTTTCATTCAGGATGGTTGTATAAAATTATTGCAATAATAATAACCACCTAGTTACTCTACCCATTGTTATTGTTTTATTCATTAAGTATCATATTTATGACTACATGGTCAATGTCCAAAATCACTAGATAATCTATTATATAATGTTGAAATTGTTAATTTCATGTATTACCACAAGAAACTCTTTTTCTATCACCATATAATTTAGTTCTATTGGTAAGATATTTTTTCTAATAAAAGAAATTGCATGTGGAGAATTCCCTTCTTATTTTCCAAAGATAGATCCAGTCTAGGTGTTAGATGCATCTGTGGATATATGGAATGATAGGGACCAATTTATCCCCCTCGAAATGGGAGTTTTGGACACTCGAAATTTCAATTCTTGAAAGGAACATTAGCGTCTATATTGTCACAGTAATTTGATGTCTTTATTAAGCAAAGAAAATAAAGGGTGATCTACTTGGGAAAATTATTCAATGACGATAGTAACCAATGTGTTCTAGAAAATTTTGTACCTATTTTTGTGTTCGTGAAACTGACAAGTTTAATGTTATCGTAATCTTCATTGGATCCACCTGAATGCATTTTTATGAGATGTGGCGCCCTAGTACTATGCCTTTAGTTCACATTGTGTAAAAAATTTCATTATTAAGGGAAACATGGGCCATGGCTTTCCTTACATCTTATTAAAACATTTTCTAGATTAACTAATGCTAAAGCAAATATGTCACCATATGTTGTGAAATTATCCAAATATATTTCCACACATTTGTGAATTATATCAGACAACACCCTAATCATGGCTCGCTTGAAAGTGGCTCGAAAATTACAAATCCTAAAGTGTAGAACATGGTAAGAAAATTCTCCCCAAGGATAGGTGAATTTAGTCTTTTCTTGGTATTCTAAATCTATTTGGATTTGGTTATATCCAATGAATCTATCAAGGAAAGAAAAATATTTATTCCCTACCAATGTATCGAAGATTGAGTTGATAAATGGAAATGAGAAATGGTATTTATGCATTTCTTTATTGAGCTCCCTTTAGTCAATGAATATTCTCCATTTACCATTATTCTTTGGTACAATGACAAGAGGGGATACCCATTGATTGTTAGAAATCGTGTATACAAAATTTGTTGCTAATAGCTTCTACAACTCCTCTTTAACTATATACCTCAATGTCATTCATCGTTGAGGTTGAAAACTAGGTCTTAATCCTTGTTTTATATATATATCATGAGTTTATAGATAATTATGGGTTCCCTTCATATCAATGTATTCCTAGGTGAAAGCATCATTATGCCTCGATATGATTTCAATCAATCATTCCTTATTTTGTTTAGTTATCCGTCGATTGAATTTTAAGGTCTTTCTAGGGTTAGTTTGTATTGTCTCTAGGGTTGGTTATGTATCTTCGATAGAAGAGGGTTCATGTTTTACTAGTGGTTTATTTGATGACACAAAAGAAGTCTATAATTTTCGGTCCATGATGTGAGTAAGATCATTTATGTTAGGTGAAGAGGAGGATGGAGCTATGAAGTTACTAATTTCCTCATCCTCATTTTTACCTCACATGGCCATATATTGGTCAATAATGAGGAATTAATGGGAAACATTCTTTTCATCAATTTCCACTCTATTGGCCCAAAATGGTGTTTCAATATATATATTGGAGTTGATGGGAGGATACAAGGTGAGTTTCTTGGTATAGATCCCATGGGAAACTACCTAACCTCCAATCGATGTTCCATCTGTAGTAGTAACCAACCATGGACTTCCTTGGGTTAAAGTATAACCTCCCAAAGACAACTTAGGTTATAGGACTAAGAAGTTAGTAGAATATTTAAATTAATTGATTAAGATCACTACATATTTCCAAATTCCCTTAATTTCGATAATTGGTCTATTAACAAGTTGTAATATTGTGGGTTCTTCCCAAGACTAGAAAGCACTTAGGACTCCATGATTTCTTGAGTGGTAATTGATGGATGCCCCAAGGTCAATCAATGTGTTTGGTATAAGGGTATGTCTTTTTTTCACATTGACCACTAAGATTCCAAGGTCTAACTAATCATTGGCTCCAAGAACACCCTACCATCATCAAGTCTCGTAGCTTTCACATGAAATGAATAGTTTGAGGATCCTTTCTTTTTATACCATGTTTTCTTAGACACAACTCCCTTACCTCTTCTAAATAGGCAGGGAAATATTTATTCGCAAAAAATAGTAGTATATAGACACACATGTTTTAAGCTGACATAAAATATCAAACTCAGGATGGGTAGTTCCTTTTTCCAAGTCTAATATTTATGGGTAAGGAGGAACCTATGGTTCCTAGTAGACATGGTTTATTCTTGAGGTATCTAGATGTTGCATTGGTTCTAGCTATTTAGTTCAAAATTATGCATTAAAATATTCAATATGTATAGGAAGATATCCTTTGCTTAGACTCTACCTTGATCTTAAGTGAATGTCATGGAAGTCTAGGAAGATATGGAGTAAGTTGGGTAATTAGGGTGAGTGGCAAGACCAATAATTTGGGTTTCCATACCATTATGAGGGTTAAGAATGGGTCATGTAGGTATTTTTAGTTGAGGAGGGGTTGATTTATATGGATGCATTTGTTGAAAGGGAAGATTTTTCATGGGAGGTTGTATTATGGCATGTTGAGGGCTTCCATAAGAGGGATTTTGCCACCCTTGCTTCTGAAATTCATTTGGTGGTGGAGAAGCCATCCATGATTGGCTAGGAAAGCACCATGTAGGAGAGGGATACTAAATATAATGATTAGTATGATATGAATTAAAATAATAAGATTGGTCTTGGACCATACCTTGAGGCTTTGTCTACCATAATCATTTTTGAGAAACAAAACCTAACTACTCCAGCTCCTCAACTTCTTGGTAGACAAACTTTAGTCTTGATAGGGATGGACACTTTCTAGTATCATGGTCCTCACTAGATATCACACATGTCTCAATCTGGTCCAATAAACACTCTTTCAATGGGTTATTCCTTATCCACTTCAGACAAAATACTTCAAATGCCAATTTGCTTCATGTTATAAATTAATTAATGGAGCAATGAAATACATAAAATATTGTGGAAACATAAACACATAAAACAAGAGAGACACAGATATACATGGTTCACCCAATTTGTGTTACTTACAAGGAGAAATAGTTAGTCCTTCCTTTCATATAATCCAACAAAATGAAGAGATACGATCTACAACAGATCCATTGTAATTTCCTCTTTTCTCTCACACAACCTCCTCTTTCTCTCTTCCTCAGAATAATAATACACATCCACAATACAATTCTCCCATATAAACCGAGAGTTTCCTTATATGGAAAAAAAAAACATAAATTAGCATAACTTCTACCGTTAGATCATCTGCCTAATGAATGACCCAGATTGAATATGAAATTACAATATTTTACAAGGTATCTTTTCATCTATTTTTAGCTTTGGGTTGCTGCCCTTGAACCCCCACCAGGGGGGGTTCATAAAATCATCATCATCCCCCCATAGACTCCCCTAATGGTGATTGAATGGGTGGAATTTTTGCCTCGTTAGGAATAATGATCCAACATGACTAAAAAAGAACCTCTGAACAATTAGGAAGTTAATCAGGCTCCACACCCAATACTCTCCCACTTGGATACCAATTATAGAAACTCCACCACTGCTTCATTTGTTGGAAATTTCTCCCACTTTGGACCTAGTTGTTTTTCATATTCACCATCATACTTGAAGACCAATTGAAAATGAGAAAATCTCAGTTTCTCCCTGGTTATAATATTTGTTAACATATCTACAAGATTCTAGCTAGTGTATATCTTTTCCAGCTTTAACTGTCCATATTCCAACACTAACTGTATGAAATGGTACTTGAGTTGTATATCTTTAGTCCTGGAATGAAATGTTGAATTATTTTCGAGATGAATGGCACTATGGCTTCGCTATATAACCTGCCCATCTCCTTATTTTTTTCCAATTCATCCGTAAACCTTTGTAACCAAATAATTTATTTACTAGCCTCTGTAGTAGCAACAAACTTTTCTTCCATTGTTGAAATTTCAACAACACTTTGCATTTTTGAAACCTAAATGAGATGTTTTCCACCTATAGTAAACACATACCTTGTTTTCCTCCTCATGTTATATTTATTGCATGCCATATCTGCATCAACATATCCCTATAAAGTATTGTTTGAACCACAAAATCATAATGTTTGATTTGTGGTACCTCTCAAATAATTGAGAATCCACTTTACTACCATCCAATGTTCTTTTCTTAGATTGTTCATATACATACTTACAACTCCCACTACATGTGCAATGCAAGTTGTTGTGTAGACCATTGTGTACATTAAGCTTCCAACTGTTGATGTATATGGAACTTTACACATATAATCCATCTCTTCATGAGACTTGGGACACATCTCCTTACTTAGTTTGAAATTGCTAGCCAAATGTGTACTAACTGGATTTTCATTCTACATGTTAAGTATTTCCAACAAATTTTCTATGTACTCACTCCGAGAAAAAGTTAATTTGAGATTTTTCTTTTGTCTCTAGTTATTCTCATACCAAGGATTTATTTTGCAACAGCCAAATCCTTCCTTGAAAATGAATTTCCAAGTTTCCTTTTAGCACATTTATTTATTGCATGTTAGACCTTGCAATAAGCATGTCATCTACATACAATAACAATATAATATAACTTCCATCATTTTGTTTTTAAAGATAAACACAATGGTCATAGTGACATCTAGTATAACCTTGTCTAGACATAAAATTGTCAAATTTTAGATACCACTGTCTTTGACCCTATTGTAAGCCATACAAGCTCTTCTTCAATTTAGACACTAGCTTCTCCTTTCCTTTGACCTCATACCCTTGTGGTTGTTGCATATATATTTCTTCCTCCAAATCCCCATGGAGAAAGGTTTTCTTTACATCTAACTACTTAAGATGCAATTTTTTTGTTGCTCTTATACTTAAAATAGTTCTGATTGAAGTCGTTTTAACAGTAGGAGAAAAAATTTCATCATATTCTATAAATTTCTTTTGTTATAACCCCTTCACCACAATTATAGCCTTATGGATTTGTTTACCTCTATCATCTTCCTTCAACCTGTAAACTCATTTATTTTTCAATGTTGTTTTACCTCTAGGTAGCTCGACTAAGTTCCAAGTCTGGTTATGTATCAAGGGGTACATTTCTTCTTCTCTGGCTTGCTCCCACTTCTTCTTTGTTTCTACCTGCATTGCTTCTTAATATCTTTCTAGTCCACTAGAATCAATCAACAATACATAATATAATGAAGGAGAGTATCATTTAGGGGTTCTACTTATCTTGGTAGATCTTCTAACACCACTTTCAGATGTTTTTAGGTGCATGGTGTTTTTTCTTTCCTTTTTTTTCTTTTTTTTTTTAGTTGTGGTTGTTGATCATTATGATTTTCAACACATCCTTACTTTTTTTGTGATCTCATCAAGAAATACATATTCTCTTTTTTCTTTTTTCTTTTTCCTTCCCTGCATATGATCCTTATACAAGACCTTTTAATTGAATATGACATCTTTGCTCCTAATGATTTTGTGATTTTCATAATCATATAACCGATAATCAAAATCATTTACACCATATCTAATAAAGGTACATTTCTTTGATTTTTCCTCAAGATTTGTTCTATTTTCTTTATTGATGTGGACAAAGGCTTCACAATTGAAAGTCTTTAAAAATGCGCAGTTTACGTTTTTACCTATCCATGCCTCCTCTGGAATACACCCTGCAAGGAACTTGAAGGCCCTATTTTTGTTATATAAACAGCAATATCTACAACTTCTTCCCAAAATTGTAAGGGAAATCATGGATGCAATCTCATGCACCTTACATGCTCCATGATTGTCCCATTCATCCTTTCTAACACACCATTTGCATGTGGTGTTCTTGGAACTATCTTCTTTATGTGAATTTCATGCTCTAACACTAGTTTCAAAACTTATTGCTACAATATCCACCTCTTTTTTATGATATGAGACACTTCAACTTCTTTCATCTCTCATTCTCAAACAAAGCCTGCCATTTCTTGAAAGTATAAAATACATCATATTTATTTTGAATACAATAAATCTAGGTTTTCGTAGCTGTCCCATCAATAAAAAGAACATAATAGCAAGAGTCACCAAGAGATGATACCTGAGCAGGTCCCTATACATCTGTATGCACTTTTGCGCTCTTCTTCTCATTCCTAACTCTAATAAAACTGACTCTCTTTTGTTTTCCATAAATATAATTTTCATAGAAATCTAACTCAACATGCTTCAAACTTGGCAACAAATTTCTTGTATGAAGAATCTACATCCACTTCTCACTCATGTGCACAAGCCTATGATGCCAGAGTGTCATATATTCTCCTGTGGAGGTTAAAGAATTAACAAAATTATAAATATTTTTGCATAAACATAATGTATCAACCTTTTCTCCTTTCTCTATTACCAAGGCTCTTTTTGTGACCTTCGAGGTTTTGTTTGTTAAAGTAGTTACACAGTCTTCAACTCCCAACTTCCGTATTGAAATTATATTTTTCTTTATATTTGGAACATTCCCTACCTCCTTCAATAGCCATTGGTTTCGATTCTGTTTCTTTATAAAAACCTTACCCATTCCAATGATTTTTTAGGGTTTATCATCACTCAGACGAACTTGTCCAAAATCTCCTTGAACATAGTCATGAAAATGTTTCCTATTAGGTTTGGAATGGAATGAGGCCCCTGAATCTATCACCCAGGAATCAATAATATTCTCTAATGAAATAATCAAAGCATCGTGAAACACATCACCTGTCACATTTTCTTTAGATGTCATTTCTTCGCACATTTCCACTAGACTATCCCTTATCTAGATTTGGATATTCCTTTTCTTGGCTTACTATGATTTCTTGGACTCCTTCTTCTTTCCACTTTTCTTCCCTTGGTATCTGCAATCAAAGCATTACCTGATGTCTCATCGAAGCTATTTCATTGCATTTCCTCGCTAAGGCTGGAACCAACAACATCATCAAACTTTAAAGTACTAGATCCAAAGAAAAAGTTACAAATAGCCATAACTAATACCTTCAAACTTTCTAGAAATGAGCACATAAATAATAGAGCCATAACTTCATCATCAAAATTTACCCTTATAGAACTTAATTGACTGGTAACCATGTCAAATTAATTTAAATTATCATCAACATATCTGCCTTTTGAAATATTCATATTAAATAGACACTTCATAAGAAATACCTTATTTGTGACTGAGGGTTTTTCATATAGTTTGGCCAATGTCATCATTAAAAATTCAATTGTTGTTTCCTTTGAAATGTTAAATGCCATCGGTGCTACCAGAAACAATTGTATTGTTCCTAGTGCCTTTCTATCGAGAACCTCCCTCTCTGCATCTATCATACTTGTCAGCTTCTTTGGTTTTACACTCAATTGTAGGTACATATATTTTTGATATAGATAATCTTCCATCACATTTTCCACTGCTAGTAGTTTTGGATGTTAAATTTCTCAACCCTGAATCTACAATCTTCCACCATTTCTCCCACTCGAGCTAGGAACCCTTCTTTCCTATGAGTTTATTAGCCAAATAGACTTTGGCTCTAATATCAGCTGTTAGAAATTAATTAATGGAGTAATGAAATACATAAAATATTGCGGAAGCACAAATACATAAACACATCAAACAAGAGAGACACAAATATACATGCTTCACCCAATTTGGGTTATGTCCACAGAGAAACAACCAGTCCTTCCTTTTATATTATTTTGGAAAATGAAGAGATACATCCTACCACAGATCCACTGTAACTTTCTTCTTGCTCTCACATAGCCTCATCTCTCTCTCTTGATCAAAATAATAATGCGCAGCTACAATACAATTCCCTCATATAAACCGAGGGTTTTCATTTAGGGAAAAAACCATAAATTAACATAACTTCTACCATCGGATCATTTGCCTAAGAATGTCCCAAATAGAGTATAAAATTACAATATTTTACAAGGAAAATTTTTGTATATGCTTTGGAGGGGCTCATAAATCATCATCCCCCCCGTGGACCCCCCTAACGGTGATTAAATGGTGGTGTTGCTACACCATTAGGAACATGGATCTAACATGACTGAAACAAAAACCTCAGAATAACCAAGAAGATAATAAAGCTCCACACCCAACACTTCTCATTTCATTTTGTTCATATGTAATATATCTAATTGGAAGCTTCAAGAACTAAGGATATCCATTTTTCATTATCACAGTATCTTTATGATTTTATCTCTTGTAACCTACCTCCAACAGTGTTGCTAATTATTATCAATACATCTCTAGATCCTCTACCATATTTTATAGTGGACCTAGAATATCTTCAACCTGTTTCAATGGTGACATCATAGGGTTTTTGTGAGACATCACCCCTTCCCATAAGGTTGAGGAGTTCAAAGCAATCATCCCAAATTCTTCTTAATAACAAGACACATAGTGTCTTGGGAGCTAGGCTTTCCTACCTTGCTCTATGAATATTGTAATTGAACCTTCAGACATAATTTTCAAGACTTTTGTGATCTTGAAGACTTCTTCCCTTCTTTATTTATCCTTGTAATAATCTTGGTACTTCTCAGATAACTTTTGTTTCATCTGACTCCAAGTGTTAACACTACCCTTATTAACATTCATGAACGAACATAAAAAAAATGTCCTCAAGTGTGGTAGGAAATAAATTCAGCTTCTAAGCATTTGTTGCATAATCATAACTCCGGTAGAGTACATCAAATTCAAAGAGGAATGTGTCAATATATTTCTTGGATATATGATGAAAATTTGGTAGTGTTGACTAGGGATTTTCCTTCATCTTGTTTTCATCATTTGAATAAAGATTAGGAAATCTAAAAGTACTTTCGTCTTCCTTAACTTCATGGGCCATCTCTTCTTGGGGCTTTTCTTCTTCTTTGAAGCTACTAAGGAGAGTTTGAAAAAATTAACTCTTCAAAGAGGATTTTTTCACTAATTATATCCTCATAAAAAAAATCTTCTATTGGTGTAGAGGAGGAATCTTCTGCAACCTTGGGCTATTTTCCAAATATTTTTGGCTTATTTTTTGCAACCGAGCTTTCTATGGGAGTTAATTAGTTTGGTTGACTATGCCTTTTCTCCTCTTGAGACTCACCATCATTGCTAGTTTTTTGTGGGTTTTTAGTAAATCTACCCTATTGATATCTAACTCTGGGCATGAAAAAATTAAAGAGATATTCTATCTAAGGTAAGTCATTCTAAAAATAAATTGATTGCATTAACTACTGAAATAAATCCTCTCTTTCAAAGAAAGAAACAATCAAAATAAAACAAGTATTCTACAACAAAATAATGAACACACTATTAACAGTTCCTTGACAACAACACCAAAAATGAAGGGCCTTTTAACTAATTCTAAATGTTCAAAAGGACAACCAAAATTTTGACATTTAACTATCAATTGAGGTTTGTATGTAACTTGCAAACTTTCATGCAACATTTATGTTAGATCAATTTGTAGTAGTAGTATTATAAACACATGTCAAAGGGAAAGATATTGAGATTCTATCGCAATTCACTAAAATAAATAAACACCACTCTTGCAGTCTAAAACACTCTTGTAGGAAAATAAACACATTTGCAGAAAAATAAACACACTTGCAAAAAAGTAAACACATTGGCAATAAAATGGTGATTTGTTCAAGTGTTTTAGATGGCCTTGAATTCTGAAACATAAATGCACATGAAATGTAGTGATTGATAAATCTGTAACAATCCACAAGACATAAGAAAATCAAACCAAGTTGTTCTATGAAGGATCACATTACAAAGGTAATTTTAATTCTAGAAAATAAGGTATAGTGAATAATAAATGTAAAAATAGATTAATCTATTAAAGTTGCAAAATATAGTATTATAATGTTACTTGCATAGTCACAGTAGTGTGAGTTAAAATACTAACCTAATCCTTAAGCTACAACTATAATCATACGAGAGTTGTAGCAATAAAAAAACCATGCATTAGATATGTAGAAAGAATGTGTAAATATTTAGTTAAAATATTAGAGTTGTAGTGTTGTGTGAATAACATAATCAGAGTTGCACAATATGTAATTAATAAAATTAGAGTTGCAATAATATGATATATAGAGGAATTTCTAGAAATAAATCAATGCAAGTATTAATCTATAGCTATAATAGATGTATCGATAATGCTTAGATAAGGATGGGATCCCTACCTCCTTAGATGAGGTACTGGTCAAAGGAACAATAACAAGTTAGCTTATTAACGCGATATCAATGGAAAGAAATAGGAAATTTTATTAAATAAAATTACAAATGCAAACTAACTCTTAGGTTTAAAGCAACTGATTCACTAACTAAGTGATTGCTTATTTTTGTTGTCCTACTTAATAAAATATTAGAAATAATTTAATAATTCGATGGAAATTCATGAAAGTTTGACTATTCTATCTAGTTACAATGGGTTTCCTTAAAAAGGTAAAATCTAGGCAGATATTGACTTGATCAAATGTGTGACAATGGTACCTAAGTCACACTTTCCTTGTAGAATGACCAATTTTACTTGGAAGTATCATGTTTACGGATATTGGTTGGTTGACCAATCTAGGTGCTTTATTGGCGACAACTGTGCAACTAAGGTAACATGTTGTAATAGTTTCCCAGAGTTACAACAACAAACATTTGACTGGGTGTTTCAACATAGCACTAGAGCAATATACAACAACAACCACTTGACTAAGACTTGTAAAATTATTCTAGAGTGAGTTGCAATAATAGCACAAAGGAGAGTTACAACAACAAGGAGTCATAGTGTGAGTGTCAACATCTTAGAATTGTAGCAAAACTATCTTCAACTTAGAGTTGTAACATCTTAGAATTACAACACTTTGGAGTTACAGTATTGCACTAGAATGGTGAGTTGCAACAACCGACAATATGTAGTTGAAACACCTACCACTTAGGATTTGTAACACCTATATCGAAGAATTGTAGCACCTATGTCTAGGAGTCAAAACACATGTATCCTGCTTATTCCTGTAACTCTTCCTCCTGAATATTAGTGGTTAGTGTAGAAAGGTAATTATGTCCTAAAATGCATAAGAATAAAAATTAATATGGAATATTAGGAGAATAAATGTACCTTGACAAAAAAGCCATTCAAATAGGAAAAACAGTTGTTGCAGTGAGTTGAAAATGGAAAAAATATATGCAAAAAGGTTTTATATCAGTAGTAGAAAGATGCCAAATTCGGCCCCTGTCAATGTACCCAAGAGAAGGTGGAGGAATGATTTCCTCATCTCATTTGGTAGAAGCTTTTAGGAACCAAAATCTTCTAAAATTGGGGAGGTATGATATAGATTGGATAATTATATTATTTTTCCTCCATCTTTATGCTCTCAGAGAGGAAAAAATTTAGGAATCAACTCATCATACCAGTTTTACCATCGGTTCCTAGTTTGGTGAAGTGGGGTTTGAAACAATCCAAAAGTAGATTAAGGCATAAAATTATGTTTTGGAGGTGTAATACTTTGTTTCTTGTATTCCACACCCCTTAGTAATTTTCTACACATAAATATCTTTCCAATGGTGTAATAATCACCTCAATCAAAATCTGTATGAAAAAAATTATGCCACTTGGAAGTTGATCATGTTTTGACCACCATGATTGCAAAGGATGCAACGTCAGCCCCCATTATTCATGGAAAATGTGCTAGATATGTGATCATCATGAAGGAGACTCTAAAAGAGTCAATATTATAACTGTAGTTAAGAGTTTGAGTCAAACTTAACCACTAGTATGTTATTGGGCTATGTTATAACTAGGCCACTAGGAGGAAAAGGGTTTCCATATTACTTGAGTGCATTTTATTCGACATATGAGTAGAGTAGATGAAAACGGATAGAGAGAAAGTGCAAAAAAATAAGGGTTATGCATTGTAGCAACCCATGGGCCACATGTTTGACTTATTTGTACTTACATACATTTCCATTCAAATGATGAGAGAGGAGAGAAACCTCACCTTCCACCTAGGTTTCTCCACAAAGGGTTTCCCATCTCATATGTTGTGTTATTATGGTTATGAGTGATTCTATTTTTGTATGTTCTCTATTTTCTATATTTTATATATTACATTCATAAAAAAAATAACTTAATAAATCCAAAAGTCTAAGGAAAATAATCCTCATAGTATAGATTTCAAATTTACAGTATAAATTTATCAACTCTATTGTGACAAAGTGTCCAATAAAATATCCAAAGTGGTTTTCGGATCAAATATTCTCATACAACCTATACAATGTGACTTCTTTCCTTTATGTGAATGATAAGTCCTAATTTATTTAAGGGAAAAAATAAAAGTCCTAATTTTTTATCAAAGGAGAAAAATGGGAGAAAATATGATGAATGAATCACCAAAATGTCATAAATCCTTCATGCATTAGTAGAATTTACTTCTCCCCTCGCATTTTCGATTCCAAATTACTCTTCTCTCATAACTTTGGTTCACTAATTTCAAAAGTCAACGTCAAGATTTAATGTGTTTGATTATATATCTATAGATCACAAGTGCCATAAGTAATGATATGGTTGGAAGAATAATATGTACCTTAGGATAAATTTTCCTTTTATAGCATCCCTTTCAATTGTATACAATTCCTAAAGTTAGGTATGTGAAAGGACAGGCAAAGATAAAGGCAAAAACTTTAGAAAAGGTACGTTGATGATACCTTTTCATTTGGCCTCATGGTCATCATAAGTTAGACTTGTTTCTGCAACATCTTAATAGTCAATCTAGATCCATAAAATTCACCATGGAATCAAAGGTTAACGATAGCCTACCCTTTCTTCATGCTCTTATCTGTAAGAAAGTAGATGGTTCTTTCTATCACCAATTTTTTCACAAGAAAACTCACAATGAGAATTATCTTCATGTTGACTCTCATTACTATCCATCCCAAAATATAGGAGTTCTAAAAACATTAGCCACTCGAGCTTTGTGGACTCTAATGAGAGTCACCTAGAGGTTGAGAAAATCCATCTCCTTAATGTTTTTGAAAACAATGGCTTTAGCAGATCCCATTGTAGTAGGGCCTTTTTAAAAGCAAGCAAACATCCCAAGATAAAGAAAAAAACCTCATGATTTGATTCTAATGTTCAACTTCCTTTCATCCAAGGGACTACCGATAAGATTTCTCATATTATTAGAAAGCACAATGTTTATTCTACCTTTAAACCCCTAAACACTATTTGTAGCTCCCTTAAATTAGTTAAAGACCCAGTGGAACCAAGAGACATGAAAGATGTATATTTGGTCTCATGTTCCTGTGGGTCTCCCTACATGGGGGAAACTAATCGTTGCATTAATCAAAGGTTTCAGGAGCATGTAACTAACATAAAACATTTCATGACTCACTCCTCAACATTAGTTTAACATGTTGAGAAAACAAAGCATCAAATTTTCATAGAGTATTCCGAGGTCATTGAAAATATTGATCATTTCCATCACTGTAAGTTCAGGGAGGCCACTGACATTGAAAAAAATTCCAAGATGCTAAATAGGGATGATGGTTGGAAGATTAGTAGTTGTTGGGTCCTGTCCCTTTATTATTAGGATTCATCCTTTATTTTTTTCCCTCCTTTCATTTGTGTTTCTTGGCTTTCACTCACTTTCTTAAACTCTTCTCTGCTTAGAGGTTTTATTAGTCCCTTTTTTTTATTTGATCTGTTCAGTTTTTTTTGTTTC
>APFE030362229.1:178663-200743 GCA_000404065.3 Pinus taeda | reverse complement strand
GTGTGCAGAGGCCTAGTAGTCCGCAATTGAGTGTGTGGACCCCTTCCGCTGAGTGCACGGACCCCTGCAGCTGAGTGCGGAGGGCGAGTCATGTCTGTAATCAGTTGGAAGTATTAATAAAGAGAAGTTTCTATCAATTCTGCAACTTTATTTCCTGTTTTATGCATATGTTATATTGGGTATGAATTTCACTTATAATGCTTATATGATGTGCGAATGTGTATAACTGTATTGGTTAAGTGAACGCAAGTTATAATATCTATTTACGTGAAGATAATTAAGATCTATTAATAAGATAAGTAAGATACTTAGCGCAGTTTGGGAAACATCACAGTTCGTTGCCCTAGCAGTGCAAAAGCATCTCAGCCCCTAATTAGGGTTGGGTAAAAGCCAATTGTAACACTTCGTGAAGGTACTGAAGGGTGGAACAAAGCATGAAGTGACCTGCACGAAGGTAGGTCTAGTTGGAATAAACCGACATCACATCCATCTCAAGGGTGTGGAAACTTGGTTCTAGCATCCCCCCATACTACTTCAGGTGAGAATTCAATCTGCACTCCATGGGTTGATGCCGAAAGGGCCAGTAGTGTAGCGATTTGTTAGGGTAAATAATTCTAAACCTAGATCAAGCCCCGATAAGCCAACAAATGGTTCTATTGTTGGGACCAGAGTCTGCATAGAGATGTGTGATGTCATATCATTGGAATCCAACTAAGAAGGAAATTGAAGGCTGGTTGGATAGAAGAATTCACAAGTTCGCGGCGCAGGAGAACAGAAACCCGCAACTATCAAAAGAAGAATGGCTAGATAGCTACCTATATACAGAGATCCACGAAATATTTTTGCATCCTTCCCTACTGAGCTATACGAGTGGATTGCGAAGCCAGCAGATAGCCAAGGAAGGTGGAAACGTGACGGTCCTATTGTGTGGACCCCAAAGTTAGTGTGGAGATTGGAAGCATCAGAGGATAAGATTGCACGCGTTGTCAATCATTGGCTCAATCGAATTATAAGAGGATTTGTTACTAAGTTTGTGGTTGACACCTCAGTTAGCTACAGTGAGGCAGAGTGATTCTTTCTCAAAGGACCACGAGGTAAGTACATAAAGTCTTTGAATACTTGGATTAAAATGTTGTTGTGCGAAAAGTAGGTTATTTAGTTACCTTAATGTTCAGGGCTACGCAAAGAGGAAAGGTTTATAGGAACGAAGGAAATAAGGGTCCAAAAATAGCCCCTTGATTTCACCTCTGCGAGGGGATGAGGAAGAGCTCGTGAATTCGGTGAATCCCACCTCTGCCCACACCACCACCGGCTTCACCGACATCACCTCCATCTTCACCCATACCATCTCCACCACCACCGTGATTCAGTATGGCAAACACAGTGAAGTTTCCTGTGTTCAAAGGTTTGGAAAATGAAGATCTGAACCAATTCTGGTTCATTGTAAGCGCTATATGGGAAGCGCAAGGTGTTATAAATGACCATATAAAGAAAGTGAGATTAGTTAGCGCCCTGTAGGATGGCGATGACCTGGTATATTAAGTACTCCAAAGATAACCCAAATGTGAG
Organism: Pinus taeda; assembly: GCA_000404065.3. Classification (NCBI taxonomy): domain Eukaryota; kingdom Viridiplantae; phylum Streptophyta; class Pinopsida; order Pinales; family Pinaceae; genus Pinus; species Pinus taeda. The sequence continues at coordinate 199,174 of APFE030362229.1, read as the reverse complement.
AGTCGTGGATATCCAAACAATGCTAAATAGAGAATTTAGCAAGCCTAAGTCTGAAGAGCAGTCGATTGTGGGATTTAAAGAGATTATGATGATACCAAGCAAGACACCTTGGGAACTAGATCAGAGGCTGAAATGTACGATTCATGAAGCAAATATGAATTTGACAGATGGACAGCATCGCGAGTGGTTTGTAGCTTCGCTACTACCACATTTAAGGAGAGCGTTATCACAGCAGAAGATAGCAATTTAGGCAGAGGCCTTAGAGATCGCTATGAGGCTACATGAGACCTCGATGCAGGATCCTAACCTAGTAGTTCTGCAGATTCACGTACAGCTGAAGAATCTGTGCCTTGAGATGCGGAGTTTGAAATAGGATAGGACAGTTCGACCAAAAGTGTGTGAAGAAGTGTGGTGCATAAAATGCAAGAGTCAGGGTCATGACAAAGACCACTACCTAATTTTTACAAATTACCTCGCAGAAGGAGGACCAATGCCTTTAAGGCTGAAAACTCAAGAAGGACCTAGTGCGACGCCTACTTTGTGGTGCACAATCTACCAAATAGCCGAAAAACGTGCCACAGACAATTGTCACTTGTTACAGAAGTATACGTAAACTTCGCAACAGTTGTTCTACAACTTTTGTAGGTCAGTGGGACATGAAGAGCATACTTGCAAACACTATGATTTAATGATGGATAGAACACCCACCTACAGAGTTCAAGCCTGAAACACGACCCCTTGACCAAAATGCACGAACGGCACAAACAAGATTTCAGGGGCGCGGACAAGGCCAAGATAGACGAGGACCTGGTAGAGGTCACAGAGAGTTGATTTGCTATAATTGCGGAGGGCCAGGACACTATGCCCATGATTGCACTAATCCAACACGCCTGTCATGCAAGTATTGCATGTTGTTTGATCATGAGATAGAAGATTGTCCTACACTGATAGCTAGTATCCGTGACAAAGGAGCGCTACCACCTCCCCCGACTAAGAACCTGTAGATGATGAGGTCTGAGCTGCGTGAGGAAGATCCGAATGTATATATTGTGCTCCAAAGTGGAATCGTGATGGGAGATGACAAGGGGAAACAACCGAAAGATAGTACATGGGTTCGCAAAGCCCCGGTGAAAGAAGCTGAGTTTGATTTGAAGCGCGCTCAGGAAGCCTTCATGGAGGCTAAGAAGAGCTTCGTTGAGGCCTCCACGTCAGGGAGAAAAGATCAGCGTGAGTCGGAATCAGCAGAAAATAATACCTATGGGGCAATTGCAAGGAATAACTATGGATATTGAGGGAGCGAGCACGCTGGCAAACTTCGAAGTAATAGAGATTGTTGATGATAGCAATCCCTACCCTGCACTCTTGGGAATTGACTGGGCCACTAATATGAATGAGGTAACTAATCTGAAAAAGAGAAAAATGATCTTTGAAAAGAAGTCATTGCGCATAATTATACCCCTGGAACTTGTTGAAGGATCGCAGTATACGAAGTCGATCCACAACTATGAAAGTGATGATGATCTGGACTACATCTAAAAGATAATAGTGCGAGACCAAGACTAGGTGAATCCCACCATGGATGGATGGATTACATGGGAGCACAAGAGTTCCTGCACTTCGGATTCCGACGAAGAAGTAGAACAATGGAAAAATCAGTTACACGAAGTAACTACGCTGAACTACAATATGATGACAAGGTCGATGCACTGTGTGTCGACAGAAGTAAGAGATCTGCCTACTTATGATGGTGTAAATGAGGTAGATACCTTCTTGGATGCCTTTGAAAGGGAGGTGCTGGAAAAGCAATGCTTCCAGGCCTTGGACTGGATACTGTGCGCTACGCCCGCAAGATGGTGGGGTACGCACAAATGAAGCTTTGATGATCGACGCGAATGTAGGAGAATGATGCGAGTACAATTTGGGAGGCCTAAGATGTGACTGAAAAACAAGTGTGATGGGAAGGATGATCCACGTATGCAGAAAGCACATCCTTCAACTCCGCTAGAGGTTAAGGAACAACATGCCACCGCGATCACAATAGCAATGGCAGTGGTTGACAATGCAGTGATAGACTACATGAAGCTATTCGAACAATCATTCAAGGTCCTCACCACCCTATAGGAGGACCCAAACATAGAGCGCTTAGAGACAGAGGTGCACGATCTATAGGAGAGATATGATGAGGTAAAAGGGACAGCGCAGACAATTGCCCTTACACAGAGGCTTACAAGGATGCAGCAAGCAAAGGCACTCAAGGAGCAGGTGGATGTCGCTCGGCATAAAGAGGCAGTTTTGAAAGCATGCCTACAGCCATGGATCGCCGAGGCTTATAACATTACAGCCTCCATTGAAGCAAAGCTCGCGTAGCTGCAAGAAACTCAGGAGAGGATTTAGGGTAGCAGTTCAATAGCAGTGATCACCGAACAACACGTAAAGGAAGTCCAACACCAACCACTCAGTGCACTGCCGAACTTGCAGTGATCCAATCAGAGTTGGGAGGTCTTCGCGCAAAGATATCCACACCTACAGAGTGACTCGAGGGTGAGTCATGATCTTTTTGTTGGGGGCCTGTTGGGCACGGGATCCCCCAAGGGCAGTTTTGGGGCTTAGAGCCCAGATTTTGGTCCAAGTTTGTAATTCCAATGTAAATACTCCGCATTTTGTAGGCGCGGAGCACGTAGTTGTAAAAGATTCATAGGGTTGTCCGCCCTTATTTTGATAATGTAATGTCAGTTGTAGAAGATCTACCCATGGTCTGCGGACCATGAGATTGTATAAATAAAGCGAAGCTCTAAGTAGTTAAGGAAGCTAATCACAAAATGTTTAAGGAATGATGTATGCAAGATAGATCTAAAGTGTAGAGTCTAGTTTTTTGTCATAACGTAGGAAGAGGGTCTTCAACTGAGTGCGTTGAGGCCTAGTAGCCTGCAGCTGAGTGTGCGGACCCCTACAGCTGAGTGCGCAGGGTGAGTCGAGTCTGTAATCAGTTGGAAGTATTAATAAAGAGGAGTTTCTATCAATTTTGCGACTTTATTCCTATTTTATGCATATGTTATATTGGGTATGAATTTCACTTCTAATGCTTATATGATGCGCGAATGTGTATAACTATATTGGTTAAGTGAACGCAAGTTAGAATATATGTTTACGCGAAGATAATTAAGATTTGTTAATAAGATAAGTAAGATACTTGGCGTAGTTTGGGAAACATCACAATTCTCTGCCCTAGCAGAGCGAAAGCATCTCAGCCTCTAATTAGGGCTGTGCAAAAGCCAATTATAATGCTTCACGAAGGTATTGAAGGGTGAAATAGAGCGTGAAGTGACCTATGCAAAGGCAAGTCTAGTTGGAATAAACCGACATCATATCCATCTCAAGGGTGTGGAAACTTGGTTCCAGCATCCCCCCATACTGCTTCGTGTGACACGTTAGTCCGTGCTCCGCAGGCTGATGTTGAAAGGGCCAGTAGTGTAAGGATTTGTTTGGCTAAATAACTATGAAATTGGGTCAGGCCCCCATAAGCCAACAAGGATTTTTTTCCCTGAGCGTGTTACACCCCCACTGCTGGTGGGATTTTCTTTCCCTCTGTGGGGTTTAATCATTTGAGTTGCTATGATGGTCAGCTAGAAAAATGGGATGAGAATTGGGTGTTTTTGAAATTGGATTAGCATGTCAAAAAGTTTGTTGTGATTGTGCTCAACAAAGGAACCAATTCTCTATTTCACCCAGCAGTGGTGGGCTCTAGATATCAGATAGGGGACAAGGGTGATGACATGGCTTCAGGGTTGAAGTTAGAATATGGTAATCACGTCGATACTCTAGACGACTAGTGGAGTTGTATAACGATGATTTCAAGCTCATGTCCTTAGATTTTTTTTGCCTTGGCACTCTTATGCTATTGTAAATGGGTAAAATCATTCTCATGGCTTAGTGCATTAATTTTCTTGGCTCATGTGTGGTATTGGCACAATGTTGGTGTCATTCGGGGGTCTTTGTTGTTGAATTATGCTATTCTTAATATTGTAAGACTGGGAGTCTTGTTGCCTTTGTTTTGGCCTATACCTCTAGTCTTTTTGCCCCTCAGTGAAGTGTTTTTGTTTTACTGATATCGCTAGTTGGCATGCTTGTTGGGTTGGTACCACCCAATTCTGATTTTTATCATCATTCCTAGACCCATTTTTGTCAATCTAATTGGAATTTATGGGTTTTAAATTATCTTTGGTCTTTGGTTGTCTTGGGAAAAGCAAACCCTCTCAAATTTCTTACTGTATTGTTTGTTTCTTGGGGGATGATGCATGGTTGGTGATTTTGGAGTTGGTGGGTTCTTCAATCTTGGCACTGTGTTATATTATTGCTTATTGTGGTCCTTATGTCGCATCAATGAATGAGAGGCCATTGTTGGGCTCATGGTCGTCGCCAGGAAAGTTTGTCACATGTCCATTCATAGGCCTAGGAGGCGGAAACGACTTATCAGTTAGTTACATCTTCTAGCACTCAAAAGGAGATTCAACAACTTGAGAATTATGTTAATCAATATCATCGAGCATATTCGGACTCAGAATTATTAGAGGAGGTTTCTCAATGACTTCTCGACCCTAGTCACACTAGGGGAAGAAGGAATTAGTATGTGCATTCTATTACACTACATTGGCAGTTGAAGACCCTGATAGCACGAGTTTTAAAGGAGAAATAAGAGGAAAGGAATGACATAATATCCTTTCTAAATGATATTCAATGAAACCAATGGAAACAACAAGGAGTCCGGATAGATTGAAGGCTCGCATGGAGAGACACATCCAATGTGATTTTAAGCTCTCAGCACCATCTGGTACTAGTAGGAAGGCCCCAATTCCAGTGACATCATGAGATATCTGACTTGGATGATATGTTGTTGTTTTCATATAGTAATCTATTTTATTGTCATATGGATTTTCATATTCAATTGTTGTTCCTTGTCTTTTGCCAAAACTTAATATTCTCATATACTAACAAATCTGATTTTTTGTGTAGCGAAGTAATGTTAATTCTTATTATTAAATAATGTATTAGCAATATAATTTGATTTCCAAAAATAACACAATCATCTTACTAAATAAAAACAAATTAACCAATTAAATATTTCAATTTTTGTATAAAAATTTGAAATGATAAAAGCCATACAAGGTCCCAAATAAATAAATAAATAATAAAATTTAAAAAATATAGAAATTTAAAAAAATAAAATAAAATAAAATACTCTAACGAGGTAATATTAAAACTCCATCGTTATACATTTAATGACATGGAATAGTAGTGCACAGTGTGGAAAACCAATTTCAATATTATGCTTTAGGAGTTTGTAACCTGCTTAATAATTCCAATAGATATAAAAATATGGATTTGTCCCCCTTTTCATCAAATTTCAAGGATAGTCAACTTGAAAACATCATTTTCCATTGTATTAAGAATATGAGTTAATCATTCAATAAAATAAATCATATTATTTTTTTGATTTTATAATAAATTAAATCATATAAATTATTTCTTTCATATATTAACATAATTTCTATTGTAATATAAATAAATTAGTATTGACGTAAGTGAAAAATCTCTAAATTCTATAATAGAACACATTTTCACCCTTTGATGTCGAGTCACTTAACCATTTTTCACTCCACTTTACACTCGTGTGTTTCAAATCAAGAAGTTTATAGGGATGTATGGTTGATACAAGTGATAACATATCTATTATATTTATCCCATCCATAATTGACAATGTGCAAGGATTTAACTTCATTGGCCTTTGTCCCGGCATTTTAAGTGTTCCATAATCCATTCCTTTTCCTTACGTTTACCAATAGTTACTTTTAAGCATGTAACACAAAACTTCTAATAGCCATTTTGTACATATATGGATTATTATTTATCATTAAAATTATTGCACAAATTTTAAATTCAATATATGCATTTTTTTTTACAAAGAGTAATAAAGTACATTTACAAACAAATATTTGTTAAAGAGGATAACAACGTTGAAATATAATTAAAATTTATTACTGAAAATTAAAATCGATCAAAATGGATTCTGTCATTACCTTATCTATATCTTATTATACTTCTAACCAAGTTTATCTTATATAGTCTTTAATAAAGGCCATCATAGAGCAGTGATTTACATATCATTGATAAAAAATAAGGTTGAAAGAAATCTACATTCTTGGAAGTTCTTCATTTGCCATCTCGTTTCCATTTTCTGCCTCTACTTGCACCACAACCTCTGCTTCCACCAGCTCCTTGAGCTCACCTAGATTTTTTGTGTTGGTTAAAGGAGGATCATGTAAGCCGAAGACCTCCTTAAGTACCCCAACAGTTGTCGCTTCCATTGTTACCTCTATCCCTTCCACGTTTGCAGAGAGATTACCAGTTTTTGTTGCTACATTCACCACTATCTCCACGTCCTCCCACATTATTTCAACCTCTCGCATCAGGAACGAAAAGTGAGTTCACCCTTCCTCCATTAATTGAACCCCAATACCTTCCAATCTAGAAAGTTTATCTTCTAGTAACGTTGCCTCCTAAGTTGTTCCCGACCTCTCTTCACTTACCTCACTTAGGGATGCCATTCTCGCCTTTAAACGAATTTTAACAAAGACTCGACGCAATTCCTCTTCAATTGCTTGCCATTTATATCCAGGATTATTACCCATTCCAAACTTTGTTTTCATTGTTAAGCATTGAATACCCTTATTATTCATTCGCCCTATGATGTTGTATATGTACTGCAACCTTTCCATATTTCAATTTGTAATCTTACCGCATTTACTTCACCTTATGAAGAGTAAAGGGTCGGCATGAGGAATGTTATATGTCAAGGTTGGATTATGTGGGGAGTATTTACATATGTCATTTGTACTGACATGTGCCTTCACCATTTTCCACCTGGATGATCTATCTTCCATTACTTCTACTCCGAAGAGTCACCCTTCTTTACTTCCTCTAAATTTGTTATCATATGATTAATAAATACCCGATCAGACCTCAAGTCCTTATCAACCATTCGCATTCTCCAATGCTTAATGATTCTTGTCTTACCTTTATCAATGCTTTTTAATTATCATGGTATATGATGATAAGATTTATCTCCTTGGTTGAGTAACAAAAACCTTGTTCAAGGCAAGCCCCAATGTTTGCCTGCTCATCAACAATATTATTGTTTTCCCTTCTTATAGAAGCCAATAATGGTCTCAAACTTTTTACTTTTCTCTCTAACCCTTAGATCCAAAGGAAACCAATATTGTTCACTTGGCTCCTTATCTTTATTGAATTTTTGAATGAATCAAATCTCCTTTTACAAATAGCTAATGTATACCTCTTTCTATGACTAGCTTCAAACCTAACCATAGAGCAAAGTACTTTTGCCTAATCACCGATGGAAATACCCAATTCCCACACATAAATTTATATATACAAAAAATATTATTTATATATAATTAAAAATATTATTATAAAATAAATATAAATAATTAACAATATTATTAAAAAATATAATTAACAATAATCATTAAAATATTAATAACTTAATTAAAAAAATATTTATTTATTTATCAACTATTTACCGTAATAATAAAATGCCTTTATTTAATATGACAAGATAGAGGTTAAAATTTGATTTATTAAATAATACTTTATAGACATCCCCATCAATCCTATCTGGGAGGACCTCAATTATTGGTAGACCTCAATAATTGATATACTGGTACCCACAACCAAGAGATACATTATCATATTGATAATATTTCACCTTTCCCGTGACTTCTCTGTATATTGTGAAAATGACAACTTTAATAATTTTTTAACTTTTCAATGTTCATTTCATGTACCTCAACTACTCATCTTACGGAAAATTTCTGCTTAGGGCATATAATTATTTAAAGTTTAAAATAAAAATAAAGTTGTTATCATTACATACTTTGATTAATAGAAACTATTATTAAATCATTTTCCATATGTTTTCATTTACAAGCAAGTGTTCCCTAGATATTTTCTACTTCTTCTTTTCGGTTTGTGTTTATAATTAAGTTGGGTCACATTAAAATAACTATTTTTATTATTTCAAGTAGGATTGAAATATCAAGTCACTTTTAATATTTATAATTTTTTTAATAATTATAAAATATAAGTTATTATATTAAGAGTTGTATAGTAATTATTTTATTGTAAAAGTTTGTTTGGGGTAGTTTAATTGGTAATGATTGTGGAAATGAAGTTTCTAGAAGTTCTTGGATTCAAATCTTGTGCTATTCCCCATCGGGGTGAGAAGTTGGATATGACAAAGATGTAGTCTTTCCAAAACTTACAAAAAAAAAATATTGTGAAAAAAGTTAAAAAATATATATAATAAATAGTTTGTTGAAAATAATGTTAATATTGAGAGAGGGTGAATAAGTACGAAGGTTAATTTAAACATTTATGCCAATTTATCTTTACACATTCAAACTTGGCATACATTATATGAGAGCAACCATTAACTAACCATAACAACAGCCATATCAACCAATACAAGCATCATACATCATGAGCAACAAACACATGAGACATGGACGTTTAACGTGGAAACCATTCCAAGAGAAAAACCACCAAAGCTTGATTTTGTTATTAATGTAAAAATAAGAGCACCTACTCTATTATATCAATATGTTTGTGAGCCACCATTAACAAGAAGCACCAACTCCCTTTGATTGTTTGTTAGCACCCACTGCTAGGAAGCACCAACTCCCTCTTTTTGTAGACACCTGAGCAACTTACCAGAAGCACCATGTGCAGTACCAACTTCACAGATTTGTTGCAAGCACCAACTTGCAGATCCTTGGATTTATGCAAGCACCAACTTGCAGGAGGCACCACCCCCAAGATTTCTTCACATACCCACTGAGATGGAAGCACCAACTTCCTATATGCGAGCTCCAACCCACACTCAATAAGGAACTAATATTGTTCACTGTAATTGGAAGTCACTCTGCCAATTTTCATCTCTTTGTTCTCCTATGCTCTTAGCCCTCTATTTTTCTCAACAACCTTCACTCATACTCAGCCCACACAACACTTATTTCTCTGTTCACTTTGCAACATCCCACTATTATGCTCAATAACATACACTCGGCACTCGGCCCCTTCTATTTCATAGGCTCTCTCAGCCTCACACAACAGGACCAACCCATTCAACAAATTTCCTCTGCAACATAGGCACACACAACCTCTCTGTGGAGCACAAGCACATTTGGCCTCTTCTCAACAGCGCTCACACACAAATCTCTTCCACACATCTCACTCTCAACAATGTTGCATTCCCCCAATTGCTCAATGGAAATCCTGAGTTTTGTTCCTCTATTGCACAATGGTCAATGTTGTATTTTATTTCACCCTCACTGCCCAAGTGCATACTCCATGGATGGCTTCCAATACTACATAGGACATATCTTCCTTATCAATCTCATCCTATTGTTGCATCGAAATTACTTGGCCGCTACAGCTGAATTAATTCAAGGAATGGACACCTGAGTGTTCTTCCATACTGAGAAAAAAATCTCAGTCAAGTGGTAGACTCAAGGAGTTCCTACATTAAACTCTTCCTGCACACACAACATGGCTCTCCATTCTAATTTTGATTCTAATTTAACACTAGAAATGGGCTCCTAAGCATTTCTTCATACTAAGAATTAATTCTCAGTCAAACTGAATAGAGAGCAAAATGTACTTCAACATGGCTTCTTTAAGCTTGGTCTGATCTTCATTCAATTTCATGAAGCATGCAAGGAAGACCAAGCATAGTTGTTTATGGAGTCAACTGCCACCTCTGCAAATCATGTTCCTATCTATCTAAGTCTCCTGCCTTCAACAATGGCTATTGAATCCGTTGCAACATTTGTGCAATCGTGGTCCTCGCTGCCTTGACTCAACTCTCTCTGCAGTTGTCATTACTCTAGTTGTTGACTCATTCATGCCTGCATATTCACCTGTAAACGTCCTCCAAAGATGGCATAAGTGTCAATCTTGGCCCAAGGTGTCAAAATGATGTCCAATGTAACTCCACAACCCTTTTTATTATAGATGCAAATGCTTCCAATTTCGTCGATTCTGACCTTAGCTCCTTTTACTGGCACCTTTACTGGTTTTCCACCATAGGACCAGGTGATGTGACCACTGGATCAAGCCTTCAGGCGCTAAGCCTATTCAATAACTTCACATGCCAAAATTATTTCTTAATGGCTTCGCATCATTAGTCTTGCTTCTATGCGAAATGACCAAAGGCCGGGCACTAAGGCCAAAACTCCCTATATCCCAATGCTTTTTATTTGGGCCTCTTATCATTCCATCATGCACCTAATCTATTTCTACATGAAATGACTAAGGGTTAGGGCTTAGCCCGTAGCCCTTCTATCGTAGTACGTTACCTCCCACCCTCTTTATAAAATGTCGGGGTCTATCTTTTGGGTTGACATGTCCCATGGGGTCCGCCCACCTATACTTTGATTGGTGTTGACTACTAGCCTATCTATCCTCTATATCTCGATACCCGCTACTCTACGCTTTTGCTTGAGCACAACTAACAAGTCGTTGGGATCTTACTTACGGGATGAGTTGTCCATGTGAGGTCCTCCTTGTGCTTCCTTTGGGCAATCAAAGGCCTGTTGAGGTGATTTATCTCTAATGACGTGTCCAAACGCTACTACCTGGTGCATTCACTTTGTGCACCATTAACAAACTTCTAGGTTTTTCCTAGCGGGATGAGTTGACCTAGTAGGGTCTGCCTGCTACATTTTTCTTTGGCCTGTGTTGCAACATGGCCACCTCTACCCAATGCCTAGTCAACCCATTGGTTCCTCTCCACAAACCGCTCAAACCTTCCAAGGTAGCTCTTCTGGGATGATGTCATGCTTACATCATCAACCCCACGTGGTGCCTTCTAAGTGGTGACACGTGTCACCTAGATTTGGCCCATTAGGCCACCCAGAAAGGTTGAATATGCCTTCCACATTTCCTTCGTACAACTACATTATGTTGACGTCATCTGCCACCATCATCTCCTAGGATCCAATCAAATGCTACCACTTATCCTACCAAAGGAGAGAGAAAGGGTCCCTGATACCTTGGTTTTGCAAGCAATATCCTTTATTAATAAAAAACCACTAGGCTCGAGATACCAACCTCGACACCACTACATTGTGGTTTTTGATATTAGGAGGAGTGGTCCCGAAGTGGTTCTCCACAATTGATCTACGTGATCGGGGGTATGGGAAACTATCTCCCAGCACCTTGAAGCCTGACCAGACTTCCATCTATAGTGATGTCGAAATGTTGCCGCATAGTCTCATGCCTAAACTCATGCTCCGCTTAACTTTTACCCAAGCTAGCCTTTGCGGGCTTTGATATCACTATGGGGCCCTCCCAGTCCCTTTATCATTGGCTACTATTCACAACCATACTACCATTGTCATCACACTCAACTCTCATTGGTCTGTGCTCTGCCTCCATGTCCCAACGCTTTCGCTTTGTGTGTCATAATTATACCACCAAGGTAACTCCACTAGGCCAGGTTGTCAAGTGGGCTTCGCTTGTGGCCAATGAAAAAGGATTTCATTGCTCTGTTGGCACTCCTCGTTAGCCCACTTAATTTCATCATGGTTATTTAACTTGTATTCCAAATTTATACCACTGAGGGAACTTCATTAGGCTAGGTTGTTAGGTGGGCTCCTCCTATGCCAATAGAAACCTTTCCCATTGATTTGTTGTTTGTGCCACATCTACCTTGCTCTCCTTTAGTGTCTCCACAAAAAGGCTTCACCAACTCTATCTAACTACCAAACTTGGTCACCACTTTGACCCAAGGCCAAATTTAACTTTGTCATCTAACTTTAGGGCACCTACTCTTTGACTGGTAATAACTCCTTATCCAAGAGGGCATTTGCAGACTTCTTCATACCGTTGGAAAGATCTTTTCGAGAACTATCTAAATATGCCATCTCTAAGGGTATTGTAGCCTATCTCTTTAGTTAGAATCTCCTCCAAATTCTAGGATTCCCAACCATCATAGTAATCTTTTATGGCTTCTTTAATAAGCTTGCTACTGTGATGATTCTCTACAAGAGATTGCAACAACAATGAGACTCCCCCTGAGCTCATGCAAACATTTGTTGCCACCAAACATAATGTTAATATGGTTGACATCAATTCCAACACACTTTATAACTATCATACCATGCCAAGTGTCCAACATATCTCCCCCATGGTTGTTGACATCAATGCCAACACACTCATTGCCACTATCTATCTGGGCAATGCCAATTGTCCAACAATCTTCCCCTTTGGCATTGATGGCAACACCTATTAAATTCTTCACATTAATGGTCAATCCTCATGTTGCTTCCACACATATCCTTGCATGAGCCACCAATAAATTTCTCTCCTCTGCATGGGCTATCACAGCTTCTCTAATAATTCCCTCCCCCTTTGACATCAATGGAAAATGGATACAAGCTGCTTCTTTTCCTTTGACCACCATTGGTTGATTCTTTGACTGTTGATGTGTGTTTTACTTTTACAAACTTTTCTTCTCAAGGGTTGATATATCTAAGAGGCACTTGAAGTCTTCCATTCAAGAATAGTTGTTATTTCTACTCTAGGAACTGGATATATATAATATATATGTTCCCCCTAAACATATGTTGCCTCTGCTTTGGATTTCTCCAATTCTAAATACCTTATGGTTGCTAACTAAATACTCTCTCTACCAATGCATCTTGTGTACCAAATAAAAAGAAATAGATACCAATTAAAGTTTCTCATGGTATTGTTGTTGTTGCAAATACTAACCATTAGGGATGGATTGAGCTCACTCTTCACTATCGTTGTTGCTTCATCCTCTATGTTCATTAGTCTTTTGAATCTCAATCACTTCTCCCCCTGAGATCATACCTCTTCCATATGTGTTGTTGCTTTAAAAAACTAATTTTACCAAGAAATTGATACAAATCAAATATTGTACCAACCAGACTCTAATACCTCCTACTAAGAAGGAAATTCCCATTTCCACAAAAGGTTATTCCAATGAACCCAGACCATGAATTGACATAGCGATACCAATTGAAAGCTAAGGGACATTAAAATCTTGCGTCCATTGTGTTTCATGAACACAAGACTGCTAGGAAAAATTAATTTCACAACTTAAATGAAATAAGGGTATTTCACCCAAGATGAAAACTTTTCATTCCCTAAGAAATCTTTCTTCTTGAGGCTGACAATTGTTGCTTGCTACTACTAAATAAATAATATCCCCCCAATCCAATGCTCTTTTATCTCCTACATCTACTTCCTTGCATCTGCGTGATGACAGAGCCTATGGACATGACTTGACTTTGGGCCTCTTCATTCCACACTTTTGTTCCAGCTCATCTTCTTCTCACAACATAGAATATTATTAATTACTCCCCTTGCAACCATGCTATATTCTCTATCCTTTCTCTTGAAATGTTTAAAATATCCTTTCGTGGTTATATGCATATGAATTATTTGGCCTCTCTTGAGGCCATTCTCTTCTTTCAATGAAAAGGAACAAAGGATCTACTCTCTCTGAGCAAATTATCCTCCTTCTTCATCCACACATTCATTAGCTGAGTCCTAGAAACATCAATTCTTCCTAACTTCTCCTTTGCCCATATTTGGGCCATTTCTTGGCTGCACATGGCTGGAGGACACTTCTCCTTCAACGCCTCTTTCTTCACCCTATTATAGGAAAATTTTTCACATCTAGTTGATCATCCTACAAACTGGATCCATCAACATTCATGAACACCTTGTCATCATCCCTACAAAAAACTCTAAGTATGACTCTCCCAAATCCCTGAGTTTCTAACCTTGAATGCTTCATTCTAGTGCTTTTGAGGCCTATCATACCCTGGTCCTTTAGGTACTTGCTTTGAGTGGCAGGTTTCTCAGTTCTGCACCATCTCTTATCAGAGAAAGTTTTCCCTTGCTAGGGGTGCGTTGATTCTAGAAATTTGGGAAAAATAAAAAGAATCTTGAAGCTTCTTCTTCCATAAGCTTCTAGGAGTTGTTACAACCATTTACATTCGATAAGAAATTTGAATCCTAACTTCCCTACCTTGGAGTTTTCACCTCTTATCCCTTGATCTCATCCTCTCATCAAGAGTGGATCTCAAGCATAAGTTGGTGAATGGATAAGAATTCCTAAACTACCATCCTCTCCTATATATTTATTGTCATCCACAAGCTAGGGGTTTCCATTTGGAGACTAATCATACCCTTATGCTACTTCTTTGATCATAAGAGAGTTTCCATTCCCATGCATTAAGGTGTCTTTGAGGTGTACATTGTGGCAAGGAAGGACAAGTCAACTTGGGGAGATCTCTACAAGATCAGCTTCTAATTTTTGTTGTAAACTCTCTCCCTTTCATATTAATACAAAGAGTATATCATTTTCCTATATTTGTTATGTTATGTTTACATTCATATATTTCAATGCTATGTTGATCCATTGAATAGAGTAATTGGATAATGCTACATAGTTGTTGTAGATCTTTGGCTCGTGTTGTTTGTTTGTGCAGGTTCTAATTATAGTGATCGGAGCTATGGTTGGAATGTATAATCCAAGAGGAGAGAAGATATTGTGACGGATCATAATTAAGCACCTTTCCATTCTCCAATTTCTCTAAGGAGAAATTTATAATATTTGATTTATGTTGTTCTATACCATGCCACTAGGTCTAGGGAAGACACTTCTATCCACAATTGTAGATTCCATATAACAAATTGGTGACCATATTGGGGACCGATTCATTCCCTTAGTGGTTTCCTTCACCTTTTCCCTTGTTACACATCTTCAACAGACCTCTACTGTCTCATTTAGCTAGAATTGACTTTAGGAAGACCCTTCATTGAGCTGCGTTTGATTTTTTGTGTCGGAAAATCCATTTTCCTTTATCAGCACACCCCTTGGTGTGGTGACAGAGTGTTGCAGAGCACACTGCCCTTCTTTGTACCTGCATTGCAGAGGACTTGTAGCCTCTTTACACCTACGTTGACCATTGTTTCATGTAAAAAAATTCCTTTTGATGCTTTGATCTCTAATTGAATTGATTCCAGTTGGTCCTCCTTGTGTCCTTGAGTGTGTTTAGCCCTATCAGAAGCCTTCATCTTGTTTTCTTTTGGTTTTGAGTGCCTTTGATAAGAATTTGTTTAGGTTTTAATTTCTTCTTGTCATTAGGTTATTAGAAAACTAATCACTTGATCATTGGATTGCTTGAAAGAATTGGTGTTTCATTCATCATTCTTAAAAGTGCTTTTTATTAGTTATTAGGTGAATATATTAGTTTTCATCAGAAAATTAAGTGGAATTGAAAAGAAAAATATTATGCATTATGCATTGCATCTAGGGTTTTGTGAGTGGAAATTGTAGTTAGAAATAGTTGCATTAGGGGAATTTCTTAACAATCTTGTTTGTTGCATCTTGTATGTTGCATATTCTTTGTTCTCTTCCCCCACATATAGATTTTCATTGAAATGATAAGTTTCATTTTATCATGCTAGCTTTCCTTTTAGGATATTCAGGTGAAATTCATGGTGAGACTTGAAAACTAAAACTTAAATCAACATAAAATTTAAAATTTACTTAATCAAACTAAGGAGCATTTGTAACATTAACACAAACATCTAGAGGTCTAGGCTAGATACGTGTTCTGACATCTATAAACATAGGAGCTGTCATTTTTTCCAGTGTTGCATTTTGGGGGTGATATCTCGTTCCACGTACGTAAGTGTAGCAGACTGTTCTCCAAGTACCTTCGGGTATATTGGATGACGCTCCATGGATGAAAAGTATATGGGAACACTCTCATCGTATGGTTACACATTAGACAACACTAACATGGATTGTACTTCCACGTATTGTCAAGTATATTTTGGAAGTCCACGATAGGTTGCTATCTTTTCCATAAGTAACCGAGTTTGCCACCATGTACACTGTGATACACTGAACACAACATTAAGGCATATTTCATGTCTGTACATAAATCCTTGGTTCTCCAAGGTTGTATATTGTAGTTCACAGTTGCTCGGTAAACCTTTATGCCTGTTTTACCCTCTTTGATTTATTTTTTATGTTAATTGTTAAAATTTATTAATGCACCATGGAAGAATAATATGCTTTACCCCATAATTCACGTAGAATGAAAAATAAGCCTCCTCTTCCACCAGAGGAAACTCTTGTCCATCATCATAAGCATAAGAAAACGTAGACTACCGAATCCAGTACTTCATGGGCTATTACTTCTGGTCCTCCATCTAAGATAGATCCACCATAATCATATTTTCCTATCAGTATGGAGTCCAATATTGCCTCTCCATTGGTTTGTCACTCTAACACAGTCGAAACCGAAGAACTTGAAACCTCTTTAACTAAGTTTATTGACCCTGAATTTCCCTAGTTAGAGACAACTCAACCTAACATTATACAACCTGAGGTATCTCATCCATCTACACCTATCACTTCAGAACCTTCTCATTCTCTTCCACTGTCTCAGACACAACCCCAAACTATATATCTTGGACCCGATGGTGAACCCCGTCCACTTGGTCCTGTGAGTATTGAAGGGATTCCATAGGAAGAGCCTCAACCCTCCTCTCCTATTTGAGTAGGGACTTATTTTTATCAAAACCATCCTTTTTTGTCTCCTTATACTCCATTTCATCCTCCTTTATTTGGTTCTTTACTTTCAACCCACCTCTAATTTTCTCTTGGAAATAGTCTTTGGGATTAACCATGACTAATTCCGCTTTGGTTCTTAGCCTATATCTTCTACCATGGCTAAGAAAACCCAAGTTTCAACCTCATCCATGTTTGTAACCACACCAGAGATGCATTTGTATGGTGGTCTGCCTATCCACCCTAGTTACTAATCCTTGTCTGGTACCTTCTATGGTGCAACATCCAATCCATGGACCTCTCCCATGAAATATACATCTGGAATTATGTCTGAAGCTTCGTTAATGAGAACTACACAATTTCCTCCTATTCCTTCATCTACACCTACATTTCAGCAGTAGACTGGCCCTTATGTTAGTGGGCATGGTTATTTACAACAACCCAATCCATCTCCTATTGGGAACCCTCCTCTTGGGGGGGAAGTCACCTTTGTATTACCCTCCTCTTTCAAAAGGGGGGAAAATTATTGTAGGTCCATTTCCACCTCCTAAAATTAGTGTTGGGCCTCAAATGATTCCTCCCTATTCAAGAATGGATGCTAATGTTTGCCAACCTACTTTTCCTATTCAACCTAGTTTAGTTATAGCTTCATCTTTAGCTTCTCAACCTATCCCATCTACGCCTCAGATTTTTGTTCAACAACCCACGTCTCAACCTATTCAAACTTAAATCAATGTGATCCAACCTTTACATGTTTTAGCTTTAACTCAACCCATTCCTCTAGTATCTGGTGCATCTTAACCCATGTATTTCCAACCTCTTCAAGGTAGCTTACAATAACAATAGTTTGGGTAGGCCATTCCTCATGCTCAAATGGGTTAGAATGTGTATGGTATGGCACATGAACAACCACAAACAAATCCACCTTATGTTGGGATGATGCAAAATCCCACAAGGAGACCATATCCATCATATCAAGGTATCCCTCAGATGCCTTATGGTCAACAAGTCCAAACTCAGCCGTTCTGGCCTTTCGAAGGTCATCCTTGAGATGGGTAGCAAGGTTATGTGTATACTGGCTATCAAAATCCTCCCTATCCCAAGACACAGATACCTATTTCTCAGGCTATCCCTTCTTATCCATAATATCATCCACCAGAAACAATGTAAACTTTGAAACGGGAACTGATACTATTACTCGTTTCGTAGAGATAGCAAAAAAATGACCCGATTTTCAAAAGTGGTGATGCAGAATACACATGTTTTTTTTAGAACATGGTTTTTGGAACTTTAATTGTTTCTCAAGAGATCTATTCTTTGGCATTGTCCTTCACTTGCCTTATAGGTTTGTCTGACATTTAACTGAAATGTACGACCACCATCAATTAAGTTTCTCTTTGTCAAATTCTGTCGAATGGCATTTTGTTTTGTTTTGATTATGCCATTATCTAAATCAGCTCCTGGTGTAATGATTTCTCTGCATTCTTTTGAAGTTTCACTAGGTTCTTGACTGCTGGTAATGACTACTTCAAGATCTTCAACTCTACTTTTTTTCGTCATAACATTCTCAAGAGATCTATTCTTGGGCATTGTTACTTTTGGTCTTTTACGACCTTCTTCAGTTCCAATGTCATCTTCAGTAATGGCAACATATGCTTCATTGTCAATTTCAACTTCATCGTCCTCAAAAGTAACTTGTTTACCCTTGCTAGATTTATCCACCAGAGGCCTTTTTTTCTGATTCTTTGGACGTAGTTTTGTAGCATCATCAATTACTACATTTTCCATGTTTTCCATATCTTCTTCTGACACTCAGTAAAAATGGTTGACAACTTTCATGATATCATGCTCTATGAAATGAATGCCTCCCAACCTAATTGAACAGCTTTCAACAAAATTCTGCCAAACAAAATATCATATGTTAATATAAACAAAGTTAAAAAAATATAGCGAGACACTTTCAAAACGCAAAATAAAAATACAAATAACAATACTTACGATGTTTTGTGTCATCTCATTTACGATTTGTTTACACAACTTTGTAGATACCTCTCTCGTGTCATATAATGAATATGATAGTCGGTATTTAATCCTTTCATGTGACTTGGGAGCTTTTGTAAGTACGTAAACAACTTCAGTGTTTGGTACCGAACACATATCTATGACTCTTCCCATCACCTCCAAATTTTCATTATTTTGGTGTATATCAATGTATAGATATATATTCACAGTTGTGCTCTCTCTTTCTTTCACATACCAGACCTGCCCACCGGCCCACCTGCCCGACCCCGCCCACCAGCCCACCCGTCCAACCCGGCCCACCGCCCGACCCCGCCAACAAGCACCGGCCCACTAACCTCCCCCTCGCCCGACCCGGCCCACCCTCCCCTCCGCCTCCACTCTGCCGCCCCTCCCGGCCCCCTCCGCTCGCACAGGGCCACCGCCGGGCCCCCCACCCCGCCCGACGGCGGCGGGTCAATTCGGGAATGACCCGCCGTCGGTCGGCTAAGGCGGGGCGGCCCGGAGGTGGCGCTGCGCTATTCCTTCATCTACACCTACAGTTCAGCAGTAGACTGGCCCTTATGTTAGTGGGCATGGTTATTTACAAAAACCCAATCCATCTCCTATTGGGAACCCTCCTCTTAGGGGGGAAGTCACCTTTGTATTACCCTCCTCTTTCAAAAGGGGGGAAAATTATTGTAGGTTCATTTCCACCTCCTCAAATTAGTGCTCGGCCTCAAATGATTCCTCCCTATTCAAGAATGGATGCTAATGTTTTCCAACCTACTTTTCCTATTCAACCTAGTTTAGTTATAGCTTCATCTTTAGCTTCTCAACCTATTCCATCTACGCCTCAGATTTTTGTTCAACAACCCACGTCTCAACCTATTCAAACTTAAATCAATGTGATCCAACCTTTACATGTTTTAGCTTTAACTCAACCCATTCCTCTAGTATCTGGTGCATCTTAATCTATGTATATCCAACCTCTTCAAGGTAGCTTACAATAACAATAGTTTGGGTAGGCCATTCCTCATGCTCAAATGGGTTAGAATGTGTATGGTATGGCACATGAACAACCACAAACAAATCCACCTTATGTTGGGATGATGCAAAATCCCACAAGGAGACCATATCCATCATATCAAGGTATCCCTCAGATGCCTTATGGTCAACAAGTCCAAACTCAGCCGTTCTGGCCTTTCGAAGGTCATCCTTGAGATGGGTAGCAAGGTTATGTGTATATTGGCTATCAAAATCCTCCCTATCCCAAGACACAGATACCTATTTCTCAGGCTATCCCTTCTTATCCATAATATCGTCCACCATAAACAATGTAAACTTTGAAACGGGAACTGATACTATTACCCATTTCGTAGAGATAGCAAAAAAATGACCCGATTTTCAAAAGTGGTGATGCAGAATACACATGTTTTTTTTAGATCATGGTTTTTGGAACATTAATTTTTTTTCATGTTCAAGGATGAAATCAAGTTTTAGAATGGTAGTGATTTTCATGCTGATTTTAAAAAGTGAGTATTCTGCATCACACCTTTTTTTTTAAAAGACCTATTTTTTGACTTTTAATTTTCTAGTGTGTGAAATGTGAAAAATTATTTTCTAAATTTGATAGTTTTTGAAGTCATCATCTTATTCATATTTTCTTGTTCTCTATCTTAATTTTTTTTTTTAGGGGGGTTTTTATTGTTTTGCGTTTTTAAATTAGAAAGTCGATAGTTTGAATTTTAGATAATCTACATATTTATACATCCTTAATTAATTTTTCAATCCACATGAAATAATCGTTTCTAAAA
>APFE030362229.1:79290-155300 GCA_000404065.3 Pinus taeda | reverse complement strand
GTTGTGCTGAAATAAAATGATATGTGCTGTAAATCAAACGCTCGTGGTTGCTACTTCCAGAATTGCAGAGATTTGTTGCGGCTCAATGCTAGATTTGTTGATGAAAAGAATCGAACATTTTCATAGGTGAGCACTTAGTATAAGCCAGAGATGGTAGTTGACAAAAAAATGGTGGAAAAAGAAAAAGAAAGGGTACAAATATAAATCGCTGCCGCACAGACATATTACAATTGGAGGATGTTGACATACTTGTTTATGACTTCAATTTAACAAAGAGAGGAACTCTTCGCTTCAAGACGATAGAGATTCTGAAAAGGTTGTTACCAGAAGGAATAGTGTTGACATGGGAGTCTGCTGAAACCAGTCGTAGATCTAAAAGACTTTTGAAACCTGGAATGTTGGGCATGCATGTGGACTCAGATGGGGCACTAGTTGATGAAAGAGAAGAATATGGAACATCTTCGTTAGCATCCAGTCACTCATCTGAAGATGTGAATTGTGATGGTGTGCAAGAAAATATGAGTGGTTTTGAATAATTGTTTAAGACAGATTATATAACTGATGTATGCATCACATCTTCAAATAAAATTAATGTTTTCCATATGTTGTTAAATGAGAAGTTATGAAGCATTTTTATGTTGTTGGATTATGTCTTAAGTATGATAAATTTTATTGTTTAAATATCTACAATGCAATATCAAATTAGAGATATAATGTCTGTTTTATTCAGTATACAAATAAAGACTTTTGATTTCATTGAGTGATATACTTTGTTCATAATGTCATGGTTTTTTAATTTTATAGTTGAAAAAATTTCAATTTCTTTTGTATCTAGCATGGTGTGGTTGAAAACATGTTAAATTTATACTTAGGAAAGAAAAATGATATTCTACCAGAAACATTAATGTGTTTTTTCCTTAAAAATTAACTTTGTTTGAGACATAAAAAATTGGTTTTATTAGCATTTTTTAAAAAGTTTGAAAATTGACCCTAAAAAAAAACGTTATTCCAGTAGCATCACTTTCGTTTTGAAGCTATATTTTGCACGAAAATTTCCTAGTAAATTTCGTAGTCACCGCCATTTTTAAAACACGTTCAAAATTGGCACCTAAAAAAAAAACATCGTTCCAGTATACACACTTTTCGTTTTTAGCACTGTTTTTGATGTTTTTTTTGGGGTTTTTGGGCCAGAGTTCCCATTTTGAGTTTATAGTTCCCGTTTCAAAGTTTATATTGTTCAGACCTTAACAAGAATTTTTCATTTGTGGCGACTCTTGAGTTGTTGAATTTTGACTAGGCTTACCAACAATCCCATTTCTCATTCTCCTTGGTGGCCGGTTATTCCTACCAAGTTACCTTATGATATTCCTAAATTTAATGGAAATCCTAGAGAAGGCCCATCCACGCACATAATGAGTTTCATTTGTGGTGTTATTTGAACTCCCTCAATGATGATTGTTCATTTGTATATTTTCCAATGTACACTTGCTTATACAATAGCTAAATGGTACATAGAATTACCTCGAGATTCATTTGATAAATTTAGTGCCTTTGCTACTACATTTTTGACAAATTTCAAGTTACCCATCAGATATGAAACTAGAAAATAACTCTTAACCAATTTCAAACAAAGTAAGGCCACTCACATTTCTGATCATATTCATGAGTGGCGATGTTGTTGTCGTTTGGTTAAGAGTTTCGTTCCTTACCAATTTTTAGTTGAATGGTTAATTAAAGCTTTGTTTCTATCTATCATAGAAGATGTATCCAAAGGTAGAGTCATAATCGAAGAACAAGTGATTTCTCATACACGGTACTTGGATCTCATTTATACCCAATCTAGCACGTTGTATGATAAGGCACTATGCTCTATGACCTACCAATATTATTTCTCAAACTCCTAGTAAAGAATCACATGATGTTGATAGCGTGATTGGTTCTATCGACCAACAGTTGATGAGTAAACCATTTAGTTCAAATCTTGTTGTTGCTACTAGAAACCCTCCTTCCACCCCCTACGGCTTCTACTTTCGATATCAATGTCATTCAATCAACTAAAGGAAAATCTCCATAACCAGGAAGTAAGAAGAAAGGAAAAGGTAAGAAAAAGAAAGACAATGCTCCGCAGGATAAACAAATTAATCAGTCTCCTGAAGAGAAGAGGAAACATCATTACATTATCCCCAAATATTGTGACCATTGGACTCCTAGTACAACATCAACACCACCCATTGGAATGGAAATCATTGGACTATTAAATACATATTCCCCCATGGTTAGCTTGATATTATGGCACTTTCCAGAGAAATTTATAGTTCCTCAATTTGCAACCATCACTTGACACTTGAGTGTTGGATATAGGAAGAAATTCAATTCTTTGGCTATCTTATAATGAATAAAATTATGAGTACTACCTGAATCAATCAACATTATTACCTTTTTCTTCTTTTTATATCCTTCTATATTGAGATTTCGAGGAGTCGTAATTCATACCAATGCATTGTAAGATATGGTTGGATTCATTTCTTCTTCCTCTAGAGTTTGTTCTAGGTGTATATCCTCCTCTTTTAATGTTTCTTGTTCCTTTTCTTCCTCCTCTTCACAATCTATATAGAATAATTTCATCTCAACACACTTATGACCTTTAGTGTATTTTCTATCATAACTGTAACAAAGCCCTTTTTCTATTTTTTCCTCCAATTTTTGTAGCGTCAACCTTGTACGTTATGGAAGGATAGGGGCAAAAACACTTCAATATTTATAGTTGTGAGAGATAGACTTCCTTGTTGCCATAATTTTGCTTTCAACTATTCTTTCCACCCTGAATTCCTTCTCCAATTAATCGGGTTCCCAAAGGCAAACCTCATGTTGGATGTTATCCTTCAAATTACCTATGAATACATCAATCCTATGCTTCTCTAGAATATTAGTTACCCTAATATTCAATTTTTTTAAGTCCTCAATGTGATTAGCCATTGAACTCTTTTGTTTGAGATTTATCAATTGGCTAAAGATGGTGTTTCTCTTTGTATCCTCATAATGTGCTATCATTTCCTCCGTAAAAATTGACCAAGAGACAAGTGGTTTATGAGAGAAAAATAATTGATATCATAGAAATTGATTGGGTTCTAAAGGTAAAGATGCAATGTGTATCTTTTGTGTGTGTTGCACATCATTTAGATCAAATTATTGCTCCATCTGTAGTATCCATGTTACCTGATCCTTACCATCAAAATTCCGCATATATATCTTTGGAATGTGGTGGTTCTTAAACGCCACATTGGAGTCTCTAAAATAATAATTCATATTCCTTTTGTCCTCATCGTGATTTTCATGGATTACCTTGTCATCACCGGGAAGCCTTTCTTGCAACAACTTTGTCAAACCTTCGTTCAAACCTCCCATGTCTACTTTTAAGCCATTCATGTTGCCTTTAAAACCATCCATGTCACATTTTATTTATGTTTTTAAACCATCCATGTCAAATTTGTTTTCTCTTTGTGAGAGTGAAATTTGTTGCACTTGGTCCCATAATTTTGATATATCATTTTGTAATTATTCCTCTTCATGCCTAATAGTAGATCTTTCTGAGGTCTTAATGGGTGTAGAATTATTTTGTTTGGGAGGAATTTTAGAACCCAATACTGATATCTATTATTTGATATGCCCTTGGAATCACTTCAAGCTGATTTTTCAAACAAAATTTATGCAATTAAAAAAACAAAATACAAATCTTTTTCTTGCTTTTAAGAGTTCGATCTTGAAACAGTTGTAAATCTGTAATTTTGGATCTCCAAGTTCTGAAATTTGGTCTTGTGGTATTCCTATGAATATTATTTCCAATTCCACAAGTCAGACCAATATTGGATTCTTCAATTTAGAGTTATGTCATATCTCCCGCGATGACCTGATTATGGATTGGTTTAGTAGGGCAAAGTTGTATGGGATGCCACATGTCACTGTTTCAAACTTCAACCCTGAAATTTCTACATAATACACTACAGTATGTGAATTTTCAACCACTTTTGACAAAATTCAAATGTGATTCATGAAACGAAAGTTATAAAGCTTTTCCCTAGATCTCATGTTTGAGATAGAATTCTGGAGCCTACCAAAACCCTAACTTCCCCGAATCATATATCGGAGAATAATGAGAATAAAATGAACCAAGATATGAATTTTGTACATGAAGTTCACCAATATTTAGGCTCTACATGGTCGAAATTTTGGTTTTTGAAGCCTTGTATAAAAAAATTTATATCAAAAATTCCTAGATGACCTATTTGAAGAAGTGAAACCCTAGAATCCAAAGCTCTGGTACCAAATGTTATGCAACTAGCTCACAAAAAGATAGATCACTGACTTACGAATTATCCTCTTCAAGGGGTAAGCCTGATTTACATTACATAAATGAACAATTATTGGATGATTCAAAAGATGATAGCTCCTTGGTATATATAGGAGTCTAAGGGGTCACAATATAATCAAAGCTTACATAACGATAATAATGTAAGGGCACAACAATAACAATAGTGAGCTTATATGGGGTACACCAATAATAATAAGGGGATACACTAATTACAATAAGGGGAATACAATAGTATTATAGGGACCTAACATAGATTTATTTCTGTTGGACTTATTATAATTGTATTTTTGTTACTAGTGTGTGACCTGTACATACATGCATGAAATAAAATGAGAGAATGATTACATTGGAAATATGATTTCCCCTAATTTTGATTTTCTCTTTAAATTAGGATTAGGGATATATTAATTGATCCAAAATGGATTTTGGATAGACTCATAAGTCTAGGTGTTCCTCACAAAGGAAAAATGAAAGTCCAAGGAAGTTCCTGGAACTAGCCCCATTGCAGAGATCGTTTCATTATGAATCTGCTACAACTTGAATGGGAAAAAGTGGACTTAGGATGAAAAAGTTATCGCAGAAAGAAGATGCCTTGTTCTTTAGGAAAAGAGGCAAAAATCTTTTAAAAATGGGCCAAAAACCCTTATAAAGGGAAATGGCATTAGAGGAAGGCCAAAGGCAGACTTAAGCGGAGAGCGAGGGCACCCCCGATTTCCGATCCCTAACATATCGGGTCGGAGGCAGGCCTGCGCACATAACATGAGGTAAGGACCCCCAAGTCGATGTGATATGTCAATCACCAAAATCGGCATATCAAAGGCGGGACCCCCGCACCAACCGATATCATGATTGTCGATATCGATGGATCACAATCGGCGATGCCATATGGGAAAGACCTCGACTCTACGCGATACATGTTTGTGACCAATTGCATCGCAATATCGCATCAGAGTCATGCAACGGAGCGGGCCACATATATATGCGCTGATGCGATGCAATCGAGCCTGAAAGGGTTTGTAAGTGCCAATGTATAATATTTCAAGTTTGTCTCAAGCCATTTCATGGGATTTTTAATATTTTAATGTATTTTTATAAATACAAAAGAAAACCATGGAACGCGCCTATGCGACTTGTGATAGAAATTTAAAAGGCGGACCCAATGGAAAATAAGGCAAAGTTCATAATTTTTGAAGTCCGATAGATGCATTTGGGCGGATTTTTACAGGCTTTCTGTGTATTTTCCTGTGTAAGCCGAGAACGACCATCTTTAGGGTTTCAAGGGCAACGATGGTCCATTCCATTATGGAACAGGTGGCCACCTTCCCTGAAGACATTATGACATGATTGCTAATGCTTAGAAGGGGATTAGAGCGGACAGAGACCGGGAGCTAATGAGCCCGAGAAGAGGAAACAAACAAGCAGCGCCAATTGGCTTTAAAAGCCATGAATGTCAGTGACAGAAGGGTTTTGTTTGTTAGAGTGTTGCTAAAACCGAGCATAGGCAAAACTGAGACTAGAGCGCAGAAGACTAAACCAAAAGCAGGAAGCTAAGGCGAAAGAAAGAAGCATAGAAAGCAAAAGCGAATGCACAGAGCAGCCAAGGGAGTCACTTGAAGGTCAACTGAAAAGAGAGAGAGTTATACATTGTTGAGAGCCAAAGAAGCAAGATCTAGAGAGCCAGAGCCAAGAGCGATAGCAAGAACCGAGAGCGTCAAGAGCTAGGGGATAAAATGGTGTCTGAACCCACTATTTCTGTGTAAAAAGATAGGATTTGAGCCAAGAGCTTGTAAAAAGAACTTATACCATAATCCCAGAGAGCATACTCAAGTTGACTAGAGCTCAAGGAGACATAGCCCAAGAGTTTTGGGTGAACTCCAAATTAATATTGTTGTTCATGTGTCTATTTTATTACTGCATTGTCTCTGTTGCTTTATTTACTGTTATGTGTATTTATATATCAGTTTAAGCACATCAACTTATAGCACAACAACAGAATTTAAGGCATATAATCAGTTAAAAACAAATACTAGCATACACCTATATTTTCAAGCATTTTTAATTCCGCATGGGTTAATCAATAAGACTTGGGAATATTCAAAGCTTTGGAAGTGGGAGAGGTTCTTGTAAGTTAGACAAGAAGCCTAAGTGCCCCATTTTCAGATCAGGTGGTATCAGAGCCTAATTTTGGTTAGTCACACCTTTAAGAAGGTTATATCAGAATGTTTGATTGACAAAGTAAAGACTGCTTGTCTGAAAGGTGTTTGAACAACAAGAGGCTGATTTTATGCTTGTTTTACAGACTGATTATTTTATGAGTTTGCAGAGGTAAAGGGAAAACTACAGATAGCTTAGTCCAGGAAGGACAAATAGGAAGAAGGGATAAAGGAATTCTTCTATCCCAAAGGACCTCAAATAAATCCTTGGAGCACAAGAGGTTTGCTGCAAAAGGTTGCTTAAATAAACTCTTTATTAATATTGTTGAAGTTATTTGTTTGTTGGCATAATGACAACTTCCTCAAGTGTATCCTCAAATTCCTTCTCCATCATAAGACTCTATGATGGAGACTTGAAGCAAGACTTGTTCATTATGATCGGTAAGGTGAGAGAAATGTATGAGGATGGATGGAAGAGCAGCATACTTAGAGAGCAGTTGAATTTTGTGGAGGAAGAGAAGCAGATGCTTTCTGACAAATTACAAGAAATGGAGAGGCAACTTCATATTGAAAATATGAGCTTGAAGATGATGCATGAGTTGGAGTCCCAGCTCTTTGTTGCCAAAGAAGCCTTGGTCAAGTATCAGCTTGAAGAAGAGGTAAACCATTCCGATTTGTCTTCAAATTCCTCTAAGAATGCTTATATTAGTTCTTTTGAAAAACATAATAGAGGCATAGGTTCCAAGCTAATGTCCAAGATGGGCTATGAAGGAAAGGGCTTGGGAAAGCATGCACAAGGTATTTTTGAACTTTTTAAGGCCTAAATCTAGCTCAGGTTGAAAAAGGCAAGATCTAGGGTAACATTAAACCACGCTTAACCTGGTAGCTAGCCCTACCAGGTCGGGAGAGGGCTCTCTCCTTGTCAATCTCAGGAAAATATATCAAATGAAACTTGAGATGACTGATATAAAGACTAATTTTAGGCTAGGGATATGCTCAGAGGAATTTAATCAAATTTGATGATGGTTTTTTGGCTCAAATGTGAAAGCCATATTTGGGTCCAGGGAATGGACTTAGTTTTGCAGAGGTTTCTGTGGGGCGAGGTAGGAAATTGCTTTAGTACTTTAAATTGAATGATATGGAGAGTCTTAAGACTGGTGAGGAGTTGGAGAGGGCATGAGAGTCTCAGGGATCCTCTTCAAACAGTAGAAAACATAAATAACTAAACAAACCCTAGGTAGAGCACTGCAATGTCAATGATTTCTACCTTTTTCCTTGATTCATTTAGCTCAGCTAAAAAAGAGAGAGAATGGCATACATAAACACATCTAAAACTTGAATTAAAGAAGAAGGAACAATACCAAATCAACTTGCCACAAGAATCCCACAAAAGGCTGCAAACCCTGGTCTATTCCTTTGCTAAACTGCAGAGATAAATGTACAATGCTGCTCAAAGCTTTCACAAAAGTCCAACCTTGACAAATGACTGAAAAAGTACTAGATATAGACAAAACTAAACTCATGCTAGGCTTTAGGGGTCGAATTCATGAGTTTAGGATTTATTCGAACAAGATCTAAACTAAGAACTGAAAAGTAGGCAGTGGAACAACTTGCCTCTAAAATCTAGGGAACTGATTCATTCAGTTCAAAACTACCTTTTCAAGATGTATCTACCTTCATGAGTGAATTTTCAACATTTTTACATCAAAGTCCATCAAGTTACATCAAATTACATCATGAGTTTGACCATGAGAGAGAAGAAAGGTCACTGAGAAAAACTAGGCGAAAAACAAAGTTTTTTGGCAAAAATGACAATTTTACATCCTATGCGCCACGCCACTATCCCTGTGCGTAGTGCCTTTTTACAGCTAATTTTGGAGGCCTTCCCGTGCCCCAAATTTGCTCCAAGTGGGCTTGCTGGAAATTTTTGTCTATCTACTTTCCAGAACAAGTGGAATTTCGGAATTTTGAATCCATTTGCCCATCCAAAAATGAGTTCTCCCAACACTGCTTCCGGTTTGGCCAAAAAGGGGCAGAAAGGGCATTTTTGAGGTGTTTTTGACCCTTTTAAAAGCTCAAAACTTGACAAAATTTTCCAGATATTTCTGGGTATTCATAATTTTGCATGAGTAATCCAAAAATGTAAAGTTTTCCTCCAGAGGAGGTCCCTAGCAAAAGCGAGTGCCGAGTGGCGCTACGCACCAGGCAGAAAATCTTGTTTTTTCCTCCAAAAATTCAAAATTGACAAAAAGTGTGCCAAATTTCTTGAAATTTGGGCTGAGTGACTTGCATCAAGTACTATGTTGGGCTAAGGAAGCCTCAGCCAAGATTTTGAGTCTATCTTGGTCTTTCTTCCTCCTCAAAGTTTTCTTCAATTTGGCCTTCAAGGTCCTTATTCTCGCTTTGCAAATCTTATTTCTCACCAAATAGTGATAGGCCATGTGCCTCAACATATTTTTCTCTTTGTTGGCCTTCTCCAAAAACTTCTCCAAGTGCATATTATCCCTCTCTAGCTAGGATTCATGATCAGCTTCAATCTCTTGATCTAGTGGTGTCAATTTGATTTTCCTCTTCTTGGTTGCTTGCCGGTTTTATCTTATAGTTTGCAACTCCATGATCATCTGTTGATCCTCCAGCTGCTTGTTCCTTTGCTAAAGATAGTTTATAATCCACTTAGCTCTTTCCATGTTAAGAGTTAAGGCACGAATATCCTCTTCTTGTTCCTGGTTGATCTCTTTCAGTCTTGAGCTTTGGGGGCCCAAATCAACATCATCATCCTGAATGATAATGAAATCTCTCTCTTGCCCTTCCGAAGGCCCCTCATCATGCACTGGTTGTTTACCTTTATCCTGTACTTGATTCGTTGTTGAAGGAAACAAGACCCCTTCCACCCCTGGTGGAGATAATACTTGTTTTGTTGTTGCAAATAACCTCCTTGTCCCCTTTTCGTAAGTGATGAATACTGGTGCATTGGTGGTTTGAGTCTCATGCACTTCTTGCTGATGTGAAGGCCCTCCTGCCTCATGAAAAACTGATGGGATCACTTGAGGACGTGTGAAAACCTCATGTGAAATGAAATCATCCCATGAAACATTCAACAAGCTTAGCAGATGCAACACCACAATCTTGATCAATGCAAAGTGATAAATGATGTTGTACTACTGATGAGGAGGCTTTCTTTTCACAAATGTGGTCATTTTCTCAATATTCCGGCACATGAAATAGGGGAGGTTCATCATCCTCACCCTAGTGAAATGCATCAATAATCTGATGTGGTAGGCATACAGGCGAGAAAATCTGCCTTCACAGCTGAAATATTTAATTATGAGCTTCATCAATGGAGCATATGTGTCCTGAAGATACCTGAAAGGGAAAACTATACTAATCTGCCTCTGAAAGCCAACCTTGATATAAGGCTCATAATGTTCTTTGACAACTAGCTGTCCCTTGTTCCATTGTTCTCCCACATTCGGAAAACATGTTGCTTCAGTTATAGATTCCGATGTCAAAGTGAATGTAACACCTGCCAAATTGACATGGCCGTTATGAATATGGAGGAAAAACAATCTAGCAAGCTCATGGTGGTACTTGACTCTTTCCACCCTCTCACAGAACTGATAACGGGATTGATGTTTGAAGCATGCTATAGCAAGAGGACAAGCCAATAGCTCAGTAAGTGTAGTAGGCTCCTCCTAAATATGTTTGCCTCCCTTGTGAGGTTTTCTTAGTGCATGAAGTTCTTAGGAGGAATCACTTACTATTTCCTCATCTCTTTCATAAGGAGAATTTGTCTCCATGTTTGCCACTGTTTGGGTTGAAGTGATGAGTATGAAGAGATTTTATATGAACAATAGGTGTTTGTTTCTCAATGAAAGGGATTGATGAGTGGGGCTGTGGATGTGGGAGTTTGCTACTGACTTCAGGGTTTTCTGGGAGTAGCAGTGATTTGGGGAATGAGGATTGGGGTTTAAAGATGCCAATTAGGGTTTGGGAGTAATGGGATTGGGTATTGGGGTTTTTAGTTTTAGGGATAGGGGGAATAGGTAAATGTAAATAAAGAGGGAAGAAAAAATGAGGTGAATGAAATGTAGTGAGGAGAGGTGAAAATGGTAGAGGGGGATAAGACAACAAAAATTGCAACTTTGCAAACCCTAGGCAGCTTTTCAATTTGACTGTGCAAGGAACTATGGTTTTAGTTTTTATCTATTGAAACACCATGAAAGCTTATGAAAACTCTTGCAAAGGGACTTTGGGATGCTTGACCTACTTGGAAGGAAGAAATTTGCAATTTTTGGGCTTAGAAGGCAGGTGCGCCGTGCCAGTGCAATTCTCAGTTTGAAACTTGCGCTTTGTGCACCACGCCAGCCAGGTGCGCCACACATCAACCCAGGTGCGCTGCGCCAGGAAATTTCACAATTTTTTGCTACAAATTCGCTCCTTCGGCCTCAAATGCGATTTGGCTCTTGCTCACTCTTTATTTGGGCACAAATGATGTCTTCACATGAAAATCACTTTATATACCCATCACTTTAATCTTTCACTTAAAAGAAACCCACTTTTCTAATGTTAGGATTACACTTTGTCTTTTAAAACTCTATTTTGGCAATTTGAGTTGCTTTTTTCCTTTGATGGACTAATCTTTTGAATTTTGGACTTTTTTTGCAGGAGCTCGAGTGCAAGAGCTTAGCAAGGTGACCAAGGTTGCATCTTGGAATTATTACATATAGGAGAAATGAAATTACATGAAATTTTGTACATAAAATATAAAAAACTATGTTTTTCCTCAAAACAGGGTTTTGAGGAAAAATCAATCACTAAGCATGTGATTATTGAAATTTTTTATTTTTGAGACTTTATTTGACCTCCTCATGCGCCTGCTGACCATTATTGAGCTTTTACAAAACCTTGAGGACAAACCCTAGACCTAATGAGACCTAAAACCCTAAAATGACTTTTTGCAGATGTAAAGACAAAAAATGATTGTAAATGACCTGAAAATGGGCCAGCGGGTAAAGATCATGAGGGAAAAATTTATAAAATGCCACTTCCATCAAATGATCCATGATCCTAATGGAATGTAGCTAATCGGATGAGACACCTACAATGCAATGCAACAAGAGAATTTTGATCACGATGGAGGGATGAAGATACCGACACTAACAGAACTAATAATGGTTGAGGAAAGGCCTAAGTATGTGGGTCTTGGCTATGGATAGTCCTATGGAGAGAGTTCCAAAGTTGCCATGAAGGCCATTAAAACAGTCCCAAGAAGGAGTTTCATTTCATGTCCTCTACCTTAGAAGTGTGAAGGTTGTATTCAAGAGGAATGCAATGAATTGAAATATCACTTGCAGGATGAAGTTGTTCAGAAGCACACACTTGAACTAGAGAGTTGTGGAAACTCTAACAACCTTGAAGAGATTGATGGGGTTCCAAAGGGAGCCACTTCTTCATTTACTTCACCTCCTCATGAAGGCAATAAAGGTGAAAGATAAGGGTATAAATCTGGTTCTAATCATCTTCCTTTTGATTTTGCAAAGCATGATAAATTTCCACATAAGCATGGGAAAAGAATTGCATGTTCCTTTTGTGGTTTGGATAACCATCATGTTTCTAGATATTGGAAGAGAATGGCCACATATAGGAAAATTTTGAAGGAAAAGAAGCAAAGAGATAAAGGTCCATTGGACAAGGAAAATCATGCTGTCAAAAGGATGCACATGTGTTGCACTTACTGCCGTAAGCAAAGGCATCTTGTTGAAAGGTGTTGGACTCTGAATCCAACAATGCTTCCACAAAAGCTGAAGAAAATGGAAAGAGAAGATGGCAAAGATGGAAATGAAGTTTTCATGGATGACATGCTTCAGAATGATTCACATGTTGATGCTGATGTACAGACAAAGGAAAAGCATTTGAACTGGATTGGTAAGAAATGGTTAGAGTTCTTTTCCAATTAAGGTTGCATGTCTATTGATGCATCTATTTGCATTTCTTTGTTGATGAGATGCAAGTTGCAAGTTTTTACCAAGATGGCGAATGGGAAAATATTGAGTGGGAGACTCACTTTGTTGCTGCAACATTATATGTCATTTCAGCTTCGAAAGTACAATGTGCTTAAGCGAAAGTTGAAATATGAAATGCATGCATGAGCTTGATGTGCATGAACACAGGGATACTGATGTTTTCCTTATATTTGAACATGTGTGTGTAATTAAATTGAAGGGTTGATTGCTTTAAACATACATGTAATATTGACTTGAGAAAAGTTGATTTGGTCTCCAAGATGGAGATAATGATGAAATGTTCATCTTTTGAAAAGATTCCTAATGGTCCTTTTCTACATGCTTGACTTGAAGGGCCATTTGTTTTAAAGGCATGTTTTGTGGGCTTGTTGTCTAGTCCATCATTTGTATGCAGGTGTAAGACATGGAGGTGTTCACAAGATGTGAAATATGTTTCTTTTGTTGAAGCAGGAGTTTTGTCCATGCAGTTGTTGTCTGTATGCCTGTTGTTGTTGATAGCCTTTCAAATAGGTACAAATGAGAATTTTGTGGAGTAGGTGTACTTCACATTTGTTGAGCCATCTTGGATCGATGATCAAGGCAAAGAAGCTCAAACTACCTTCTATAACCATTTGTTAAATTGGCAACTAGGGCCAAACTCCATGTGGGTCAGCTTATTTATGGCAACTAATATTTTTATTGGATCCCTCTCATCGAGAGCTGTAGGATTGATCCAAAGATCATCTGATTCTGACATGTATTTATGGAGATATGAATTTATTTAGATTATGGTTCTATTATCTAGCCGACCAGCTCTTATGTGGGCTCAAGAAGCCCAAACGTCATGACTATTCATCATATATGTTTTAGTATAAATATAGAGGACTTGAAGTCATTGCAATACACATTCTTGATGTGATCTCCTCTCCACGTCTTGGGTTTTTCGAGAAGGAGAGTCACGAAAAGGAATACATTGACCTAGTTTGATGATGCCCTAAATCCAATGCAGTCATAAACCGATTCGTTGTTCATGGTGAAGCCGCAGATGGAAGGATTTGTTGTTCATCATGAAGCCGCAAGGAGTCCTACCATAGCTATACACAAGGCATAAAGAATCCTTATATGCTATCACATACGCAATTCATGGAAGACTATTACATGCTATTCATACGCTGTTCATGAAGACCTCTTATACAAAGTTCTTGGAAGCAACCATAAAATCATCTATACACATGTCATTAATAGCTGGGAGACCTTATGAAATTAATGGATGATACCTTATGTGAATCAATAGTTACGCTATTCATTACGTTGGTCAATGAATCACTGTTCATTACTCTGGTCAATGAATCAATAGTTACGTTGTACATTATGTTGGTCAATGAATCAATAGTTACACTATTCATTACGTTGGTCAATGAATCAATAGATACACTATTCATTATGCTAGTCAATGAATCAATAGTTACATTGTTCATTACGCTAGTCAATGAATCAATAGATACGCTGTTCATTATGCTAGTGAATGGAAACATGCATATGCTTAAAAGAGGAACATAACTCAAGTTTCATCTCTGGAATCCACGTGAATCTTGGGTACAGGTATACGCTATAATGGAAGGACAAAACTCGCAAAATGGAAGCATAGAACTTGCATAAAGGGAGGAACTGATATCATATTTCGTATCAAGATGGGTGTAGGGATCTGCAAGTATAAGAAGCAGATCCACATTATGTTAGGGCATCACTTTGTCTGTCCTCATTATCACAGAAAATGCCTGGTCTTGAGTTTGGTTAAAACGCAGACTCATGTGAAGAAGGTTAACCATTGTATCGAGTGTTTATGAGGGCTAGAAGATTCCTAGGTGCAGATCTGGAATAGGGATAGTTCTAGGCCTAAGGAACTCTATCACTGGATAGCTCCCAGCAAGCAAGGCAGAAGAAGACCTTGAAGAGAAAATCAATGTCATATTCCGATTGTTTGAGTAGTGCATTCTAGTAAGCAGATTTCTTTGTCTCAAGACAACATTGAGGAGATGCCCTAGACAACGTATGAATTTGAATTGTTGTAGGTGACAACATGCCTAAAGAATGATTGTGTAGATTCTGGAACTATAGCCTAGCTTCTTTGCTAGGCTGCAAGCCATAGCAAGCAGCTAAGGCTGATATGCATATGGTTGTATAATGAAACAACAAAAGGACTATGTTGTGGCATGATGAAGCTATAGAAGGACAACTACATGATGGGCACATGAGCAAGGGTAGCATGATGATACGAGAATGGGGTAGCATGATCTATGGGCAGCATAGTGATGAAAGCATGAGCAGCATGATGATGCATGATGGTACCTCATGGTAAGGTGAAACAAATGGATGAGATGCAACACTATGATAGGTGAAGGAGTCACATTAGAGAATCAGTTGAAGCAATATGTCTTCAACTGATCTCTGCCGATATCTAAAGTCAAAGTGTTGACTTCTATTGTA
This sequence comes from Pinus taeda, assembly GCA_000404065.3. Lineage (NCBI taxonomy): Eukaryota > Viridiplantae > Streptophyta > Pinopsida > Pinales > Pinaceae > Pinus > Pinus taeda. The sequence goes on along the minus strand of APFE030362229.1, from coordinate 140,289 downwards.
AATGTACTCTCTCTCTTTCTTTGTTGAACTTTGAAGAACATAAAAGAAGAATTGATCAAGGGTTTCCCCACACATTGTGGGGTTTGTCCTTGGCTTGCACCACATCTTGTGTCCTCTTGTCTTGGCTTATCTTTTGCGATTTATATTTATGTTCTATCTTTATTTTACTTTATGTTGATGTGGTTGCTAATATGGAAAATAAATCAAATAAATTGCTCTAGCATATAACATACCTAAAATTAACATGGTATCAGAGCTGAGGTGAAGACAATGCCCAAGCAAGAGTGAAAGAGCTATCACCAAAGACACTTGGGACAAGACAAAAGGATCAACAGGTTCTTCACAATTCACTTAGGGTGAAGTTGAAGCAGATCATATTATCAAAATGGTGCATCAGAACTTCTGATGGCATACCTAAAGATCACTTCATTGGGAAGTTTGGATCTAAGGGTGGAAGGAAAGATAGATGTCTTGGTTATGAGTTCATCCCTTATGCAAAGGAGTGTCCGAATGGCAGAGATGCGGGTCATCAAGGACATGGCCAACTCTCAAAGGAAGCAAGGAACCTTAGGAATGGAAGTCGAAGGTTTTAAGGTGGCATTCATCGATGGAAAGGTACATGTTTGAAAATAGAATTTTCAAAGATGCTTTTGAGTTCAGGGTTGTATTAAGTTACAGGAAGTCCATTGACACATAGGACCAGAGGTCTGTGAGTCAGATGGTGACTGGGAAGCCTGAATTCAAAAGGAGCATATAAGGGGACCATCCCCCTCATGCCACAGGTCCACAGGTTTGGAACAACACGAGGAGTTTGATTCATGATCAGAAATCTCATGCATGCAGGTGATAGAAAGCCCTCTATGGCTTGAAGCAGGACACCCCGAGCATAGTATGAGAGGATCAACAGCTGTTTGATGAAGCTAAGATTCACTAGGAGTGAAATCAATTCAAACGATCTGAACGTTGTGGATGACAGACCTCTCATACCGACACCTATGTCTGATAGGTGCAGACCCTCTCATTTGTAGAAGACAGAGGGAGTTGGATTCCAAATGTGGAAAGATAAACTACTAGGCTATGAATACCTCAAGGATATTAACTTTCAGAAGTTATATGGTAGTGATGTCAGACCAGATTTGGGAAATGCCTTTGAGTTTCAAAAACTCATTCGCGTTGATGTTCTTGGTAAACCTTCATCTGAACATATGTTTTGCAGTTAGCATTATGAGCTCATATTTGGTTGAGACTCACTAGATTGGTGCCAAGAATATTCTGAGATGTCTTTAGGACACAATCTCTCATGGATTGAGATACACTGCCGGAAATATGAAACTACATGATTATTCAGACGCTGATTAGGTAGGTATTGTGGAGGATCATTGGAGCACTTCTTAGCATTGTTTCTCTTTGGATTCTACTTCGATATAATGGATGAGAAGGAAGTAGAATTCAGTTGCCATAAGCACAGCTAAGGCCTGGATTGATGTGTTCTCCTGAGAGGCCTGGATTGATGTGTTCTCCATGGTGATTGTAGCAAGATTGATGTTTTCTCTTGGGAGGCCTATATTGATGTGTTCTCCATGGTGATTGTAGTAGGATTGATGTGTTCTCCTGTGAGGCGTGGATTGATGTGTTCTCCATGGCAATTGTAGCAGGATTGATGTGTTCTCCTGTGAGGCCTGGATTGATGTGTTCTCCATGGAAATCGTAGTAGGATTGATGTGTTCTCATGTGAGGCTTGGATTGATGTGTTCTCCATGGCGATTGTAGCAGGATTGATGTGTTCTCCTATGAGGCCTGGATTGATGTTTTCTCCATGGCGATTGTAGCAAGATTGATGTGTTCTCCTGTGAGGACAGGATTGATTAGTTCTCTTGTCAAGGCATCCTACCCATGCAGTCTGGGACTCATGGGAAGTACCTCTCATCTGATCAATGAGCATGGAAATGAAGTTAGGGACCATAGTAGTACCGATGGACGCATCGTTGTATCTACCATACTCCCTACGCTAGGATGACCTCAATTGATATGGGATCAATGATACTGGTCTAGGACCAGTGCTAGGAGTGGTACCCATTATGACGCTAACTTTCGGTCGGTTGAGACTAGTCTGGGACCAGTGGTACGCACTCTGAGACTGACTTCAGGTCAGTGGAGAATGGTATGAGACATTATCGATCAATTCTTCTTCTTCATGGTTCAGCAGAGCTAAGTTGAGCATAGTAGAGCCAGCAAAGCTGAGCAGAGCTAAGCAAAGCAGAGTAGAGCCAACAGAGCTGGACAAAGCAGTGCAGGGCACTGATGGCAGAGATAGTACAGTCAGACATATGGATCAGCAGACGGAGTTCTCCCTAGTTGAGAGGGAGTGTTAAATTGGAAACTAAGGCCAAACTCCATGTGGGTCAGCTTATTTATGGTAGCTAATATTTTTATTGGATCCCTCTCATCGAGAGGTGTAGGATTGATCCAAAGATCATTTGATTCTGATATGTATTTATGGAGATATGAATTTATTTAGATTATGGTTTTATTATGTAGCTAGCCAGCTCTTACGTAGGCTTAAGAAGCCCAAACATCTTGACTATTCATCATATATGTTTTAGTATAAATATAGAGGACTTGAAGTCATTTCAATACACATTCTTGATGTGATATCCTCTCCATGTCTTGGGTTTTTGGAGAAGGAGAGTCACAAAAAGGAATACGTTAACCTAATTTGATGATGCCCTAAATCCGATGCAGTCATAACCTTATTCGTTGTTCATGGTGAAGCCACAGATGGAAGGATTCGTTGTTCATGGTGAAGTTGTAAGGAGCCCTACCACAAATATACACAAGGCATAAATACTCCTTATATGCTATCACATACGCAGTTCATGGAAGACTATTACATGTTGTTCATATGCTGTTCATGATGACCTTTTATACATAGTTCTTGGAAGCAACCATAAAATCATCTATACACAGGTCATGAACAGCTGGGAGACCTTATGAAATTAATGGATGATACCTTACGCGAATCAATAGTTACTCTATTTATTACGCTGGTCAATGAATCACTATTCATCACGCTGGTCAATGAATCAATAGTTACACTATTCATTACGTTGGTCAATGAATCATTAGTTACATTGTTCATTACGTTGGTCAATGAATCAATAGTTACGTTGTTCATTACGTTGGTCGATGAATCAATAGATATGCGGTTCATTATGCTAGTCAATGGAAACATGTATACGCTTAAAAGAGGAACAGAACTCAGGTTTCATCTCTGGAATCCACGTGAATCTTGGGTACAGGTATACGCTATAATGGAAGGACAAAACTCGCATAAAGGGAGGAACTGATCTCAAATTTTGTATGAAGATGAGTGTAGGAATCCACAAGTATAAGAAGCAGATCTGCATTATGTTAGGGCATCACTTTTTCTGTCCTCATTATCACAGAAAATGCTTAGTCTTGAGTTTGTTAAAAGGCAGACTCATGTGAAGAAGGTTAACCATTGTATCAAGGGTTTATGAGGGCTAGAAGAGTCCTAGGTGCAAATCTGGAATAGGGATGGTTCTAGGCCTAAGGAACTCTGTCATTGGATAGCTTTCAGCAAACAAGGCAGAAGAAGACCTTGAAGAGAAAATCAATTTCATCTTCCGGTTTTCTGAGCAGTGCATTCTAGTAAGCAGATCTCTTTGTCTCAAGACAATGTTGAGGAGATACCATAGACAATGTGTGAATTTGGATTGATGTAGGTGATAGCATGCCTAAAGAAGGATTGTGTAGATTCTGGAACTATAGCCTAGCTGCCTTGCTAAACTGCAAGCCATAGCAAGTAGCTAAGGCTGATATGCATATGGCTGTATAATGAAACAACAGAAGGACTATGTTGCAGCATGATGAAGCTATAGAAGGAAAGCTACATGATGGGCACATTAGCAAGGGCAGCATGATGATACGAGAATGGGGCAACATGATCTATGGGCAGCATAGTGATGAAAGCATGCGAAGCATGACGATGCATGATGCCGCATGATGGTACCTCACGGTAAGGTGCAACAAATGGATGAGATGGAACACTATGATAGGTGAAGGAGTCACCTTAGAGAATCAGTTGAAGCAATATGTCTTCAACTGATCTCTGCCGATATCCAAAGTCAAAATGTTGACTTCTATTGTAAATGTAATCTCTCTCTTTCTCTGCTAAACTTTGAAGAACATAAAAGAAGAATTCATCAAGGGTTTCCCCACACATTGTGGGGTTTGTCCCTGGCTTGCACCACATATTGTGTCCTCTTGTCTTGGCTTATCTTTTGCGATTTATATTTATGTTCTATCTGTAGTTTACTTTATGCTAATGTGATTGCTAATATGGAAAATAAATTAAATAAATTGCTCTAGCATAGAACATACCTAAAATTAACACCATTTCAGCAGGAGTTTTGCAGGAAGGCAAGGAGGAAGACCAGCCCATCCAAAAGAGAAGTGGTGAGAACTTTGGTTAAAGGCACTATGCAAGGCAAGTGTATGGAGGTTGAAATAAGAGGCTTTTGTTACTCTCAGGTACTATTCAGATCAGTATATCAGTCTTTTGGATACCAAAAGTTCTCTTAGTGGGAAGGTGTGATCCAAAATGGATTTTGGATAGACTCCTAAGTCTAGATGTTCCTCACAGAGGAAAAATGAAATTCCAATGAAGATCCTTGAATTAGCTCCATTGCGGAGATCGTCTCATTCTAAATCTGTTGCAACTTGAATGGGAAAAAATGGACTTAGGATGCAAAAGTTATCGCAGAAAGAATATGTCTTGTTCTTTGGGAAAAGAGAAAAAAATTGTTTAAAAATGGGAAAAAAACCCTTATAAAGGGAAATCGCATCAGAGGAAGGCCAAAGGCAGACTTGAGTGGAGAGCGAGGGCACCCCTAATTGTCGATACCTAACATATCGGGTCGGAGGCAGGCCTGTGCGCATAACATGAGGTAAGGACCCCCGGGCCAATGCGATATGCTGATCACCAAAATCGGTTGATCGGCATCGGCAATGGCCATGACACGAGGAAAAGGAGGGAGCCCCGTGCTGAGCGATATTGCGATTGCTAATATCAGCGGATCAAAATCGATGATGCCATATGGGAAAGACCCCAACTCCACACGATATGCAATTGCGACCAATCACATTGCAATATCGCGTCAGAGTCATGTGGCAGAGCAAGCCACATATATATGCACCGACGCGGTGCGACCGGGCACGAAAGGGTTTGTAAGTGCCAATGCATAATATTTAAAGTCCATCTCAAACCATTTTACGGGATTTTTAATGTTTTAATGTATGTTTATAAATACAAAAGAAAACCACGGAATGCGCCCATGCAACTTACGATAGCGATTTGAAAGGTGGACCCGATGGAAAATAAGGCGGAGTTCATAATTTTTGAAGTTTGATAGATGCGTTTGGGCTTATTTTTACAGGATTTTTGTATTTTCCTGTGTAAGCCGAGAACGACCATCTTTGGGATTTCAAGGGCACCGATGGTCCATTCCGTTACGGAACAAGTGGCCACCTTCCTTGGAGACGTTATGCCATGATTGCTAACACTCAAAAGGGGAATCGAGCAGACAAAGGCCAGGAGCCAGTGAGCCCGAGAAGAGGAAACGAACAGGCAATGCCAATTGGATTTAAAAGCCATAAATGTCAGAGACAGAAGGGGTTTTTTTTGTTAGAGTGTTGTTGAAATCGAGCATAGGCAACACTAATACAGGAGTGCAGAAGGCTAAGCCAAAAGCAGGAAGCTAAGGTGAAAGAAAGCAATGCAGAAAGCAAAAGCGAATGCGCAGAGCATCCAAGGGAGTCACTTGGAGGTCAAGTGAAAAGCCAGAGAGTTGTACATTGCTGAGAGCCAAAAAAGCCAGAGCCAGAGAGCTAGAGCCAAAACCAAGAGCCAGAGCCAAGAGCCAGAGAGAGAGCCAAGAGCCAAAAAGTCGAGAGCTTCAAGAGCAAGGGGATAAAATTGTGTCTGAACCCACTGTTTTTGTGTAAAACAACAGGAGTTGAGCCAAGAGCTTGTAAAAAGGACTTATACCATAATCCCAGAGAACCTAGTTGAGTTGACTAGAGCTCAAGGAGACGTAGCCCAACAGTTTTGGGTGAACTCCAAATTAATATTGTTGTTCATGTGTCTGTTTTATTGTTGCATTATCTCTACTGATTTATTTACCGTTATATGTATTTATATATATATATATATATATATCAGTTTGAGCACATCAACTTGCAATGCAAAACATAGTTTAAGGCATATAATCAGTTAAAAAAAATACCAGCATACACCTATATTTTCAAGCATTTTTAGTTCCGCATGGGTTAATCAATAAGACTTGGGAATATTTAAAGCTTTGGAAGTGGGAGAGGTTCTTGTAAGTTAGACAAGAAGCCTAAGTGCCCCATTTTCAGATCATTAATTTAGATGTAGACTCCCTTTCTTCTTTGTATTTATTTCATTATAGCATATTTTTAATAAACATGTAATGAGCCTACGATGCTTTCTTGTTATTTACTCTATTCTCTAACAAATATTTTTTGAAAAGTATGATTGCTTAAATTACGCTTACATTGTGCTTGTTTGTTCTTCTTGATTAAGCTTCATCACATTGTTGAATTTTGCAAAGAAAATCAGAAAGATTGAAGCTCCAAAGAATCTTTACAATCAAGCGCTCTTGAAAAAATCAATTTTCAATTCAAAAGAATTTCTATATGATCACTTTTCCCACTCGTGTCCCTCAATGTTACTATGAATTATATGCAAATCAATAACTCATTAATTGGTTAATTTAGATTAAATAAGCAGATAATTTTGAACGTATGAAAAATCAAAGATAACACACAGGAGAATGGCAAGATCTATAAGGTAAATTTACAATCATATTCTTCATGGTATGCATAGACATGTTCATCTTCATATGTTGTTAGTTTTCTATTTTTCATAGTTTACTTATTATTTCTATTTTTCTTATTTTGCAGGTCTTCATTGACTTGATTTGGAGACTTGAATTTTACAAGAAAAATTAATTAGCTTTAGAAATAAGCAAGCAAATAGCATATTTAGAGTCATAAACATGTTCAGGGAAGTATTTTCTTTCTCATCAAGAATTATTGTATTTTGTATTGGTGCTTCTCTTAATTTTTCATTTCTTTACAAATTTGCAAGATGAGTCAATAATCATATGTTACTTCTTGTTGATGCAGCTAAAGTGGAATGTTGAACTCTTTCTTATTCACATTTTCCATAAGCAAAGGAAAATTACAAATTAATTTTTGCAGTAGTTGTAAAATTTATCCTATCCATCTTTTCCCATTCTGAATCTTACATTTGTTGAGTTGAGTTGAACCATTGCATTACACTCATTCATCTTGCATCCACTTTAGTCACATTTCTTTCTTTCAAAACAACCTAGGGCCTCTAATTGGTAAATCTTTGAATCCCAATCCTTTGCTTTTCATTCTTCCGAGATTAATTCCCTCAAAATTTTGGACCTTTTGGCTTATCAAACTCTTAGGTTTATATTATATCAACATAATTTTAAAACACATCCCAAAATTCTGCTCCCCAAGATCCACGTAGCCTATTTTATTTCTCTACCCAAATTCCTTGGTCTTTAAATATCGTAAAGTTATATTAAATTATTATTGTATCTAAGTTTTTGATGTTATCTTTCTATCCAATAGTGATATTGTGTTTCCTTTTTATCATAACTCTTATTTAAAGACTTTACGAGAAATATCTTTCGAAACCTCCTCTCATATTGGAATCTCGGAATATCACATTATGTATTCTTGTAAGCCTCTGGTCAATTCATTCATTGCTAAATAGTCTGACCTATCACTATGTTCACATGGAATCCTCTTTGATTATCTTTGTATATTTACGTTGACTCCCATGTTATCACGATGTTTGAGAGCTTATATGCATTTTTAATTATAGTTTCGACAAACTTACAAGCACTTATTCCTTGGGATGTCTAAGTGAATTTAGGGATATCCATTTTACATGGTTTGTGGACATGAATTTCTATGGTTGGGGTATGCATTCCTTCAATCTAGAGCCACGATTTTTCTTTAAATTCATTTTTCTTTAATCCTCGAAGCTTCTCCCAATCTCAGAACATTTTTATAGACCCAATTTTAAATATTATCCGAGATTCGAGAATCTAAATTCCATGTCACCTACTTAATTGATATGGCCCACAATATTTCTTCAATATTTCAAATTCCTCTTTTTGCTATATAATCTCAAAATATCGGAATATTGCAAATGTGACTTAATTATAATTCCAAAGTCCTTCCTAGAACCCAACCTCTAAGTGACGCCATTTTCACCTTGTTCATATTTACGGTATTTCAGATCCATTTATTCCTTTTTTCTCTAATACCTCTATGCTTGACTGATGTGAATGTTCATATTTTTATCGCTTCATATTGTTTTTCGAATTTAATGGCGTAATTATCATTTCAAAGCATTCATTATGTTAACACGAAACATTGGTAAGTAAATTCGGAACATCCAAAGGTAATGGATCATGGTCAATTCATGCTTGAATTCTCTTATGTTTGAATTCAATTTATGTTTGAGTTTTTGATATATCGCTCCATACTTATCATGCAAAGATGGGACTTGGTCTTGATTTTTGAGAATTTATGAAAACCTTGGAGTTGATATGAAACCTAAAAGATAAAGAGAACAATTGTCGTTGCAATTAATAAAAGAGTGCATCTTCATTTTCATTTCTGATGGATTTTATTTACTTCGGATTCCTTGAACATGAATTATTATTTTTATTTTTTTATTTTTTCTCCTAGCTTTACTGCTCACTTTAGTTCAGATTTAATAAATGATGATTTTGGGTCAATGAAAACTTCATAAAAAAATTCACTTCTTCATGTTTCTAATTTCAATTACAAGAAGAGGTTATCTTTTGTTAGATAAAATTAATATCCCCCGAGTAAAAATTTAATGAGATTCTTCAATGGTAAGTCTCATATGCCAATTTTCATCCTTTTCTATTTCTTTGCATTTTTATTTCAACTTTGTTTTAGTTTTGGCTGATATAAATCTTTGTTTTGCAATTCTTCACGAACTTTTTCACACCTCTACCAACTCATATTTGACAATATCCTTGTCGTTTTCTTCTGAGTTTTGGAAGCGCAGTTATGATGTTCATCAAGTTAGTGAAATTGGGGAATCCTTGGACCTTTTAGTTTGTTTCACAAGCATTGCTTTTATTCTAAAATTGTTAAGAGGCTTTTATGTAGCCTCTGTCATGAAACTAGAAAATTTGTGAAAGATAAAACTTCTCTTTTCGCTTCATTTCACCTTATGAATGTTATTCACTTTATGATTTGAGAACCTGATTTTTTATAAATCTGCAAGATAAAATTCCTTAAAATCTCAACATAAGACAAACACACATGTTTGTCTCATTTTACTCTTTGTTGAAACATTTTTATAGTCAGTCTTAGTGAGGTTTTCTTTTAATTTGGGTTTTTTCTTTCAGTTCTCCTTTCCTTGTTTGACATTTTTGGAGTTTGATGAGTTCTTCTTTCACTTTAGTTTGGATTTCTTTTTCCTTTTTGGTCGTTGTTTATAGTTTGATGTTGGTGATTTCACCAAGATTTATTTGGAAATATTTTTTCTCACCCAACATTGATTGGCATACATGGGAAATTTGTACTTTGTTTATTTCAATGGGTTTCATTGACCTTAAAGGTATATTTTTATGGAATCCTAAAGCCCTCTTGCTTTAAATATTTTTCATGGAGGAACATGTATATTTTCTAAATGATATAATTCATATTTTCAAGGAAAGAACTGATATGAGTTTAACTCAATGGATCCCTCCACCTTGTTAGTGTCAGTCTTTCCAGCCTTCCTCCAGTGATCAAATATGCTCTTACAAAGTGATTTTGAAGTGTCAAGGTCAAATTTTGTCATTTCAGTGAGTCTTCAAGCAAAATTTGGTCACTAGGCATTAGGTCTAGGGTTTGCTCTCACTCTTTTCAAAGTTGCCCAAATGCCAATCTATGTCACTATTCAGCTGAGTCTATCATCATTCATAGGGTTTTCATTATCATCTCAGTGTCTAAAGAGTCATTTTACACCTTGTTCATGCTTCAGTTGCGCCTAGGTAAGGTCATTTCCCTCTCCTAGGGTTTTGAAGGCAATTTCTCTTGGACGGTCAAATCATCGAAAAACTTGTTTCCTGAGGTTCATACACCTTCCCCTATCCTTAAAGTACCTTACCAAACACTTCCCAACACTCAGATCCCCCAAAATCCTCATTTTCGCACAAACCCTAGTTTCTAACTACAACCTGGCAATTTTCTAGGTTGGGCCTGTGTTTTGCCCTTTTGGACCCTTTCCCCTCACTCAATCTCTAAGATTCCACTTTCCCCTGCTCCCTAACATCCCTCCCCACTCCCAAAAATTTCCCCAAGAATTTAGAAGCCCCCTATCTCCTTCATTTCGCTCCATTTCGACAAAATTCCTTGTTTCACACATCGGGACAAGTCGCACTCAAATGATGTTCCAGAGCAATAAAATATGAATTTGGGAAAAATGAGAGAGGCTTTTGTCCAAAACATTCCAAAGAAGAAAATAATCCTTCACTTTTTTCACAGGTGTCATGCTTTGAGAGAAATGTCAAAGAATACCGTTGCCTCAGGAGAATCAAGGGCACCTCTAAAGTGACTTTGGGAAAATCAAGTTTTCTCCTAGCTTGGTTGGCCAAATGATTTTCTTGATGGGTAAAATGATAACTAGACACAAACATCTTTCCAATGAGATATCATGAGCTCAATTTGGGGTTGACGAAGGCATTCAAAAGTTGACTGCAACAACACTCTTCCTTGAGGCAGCCTCATTTGGCACTTTTTGACCAGTCTTGGGAGATTTGACTTTTGAAAAGACAAATGAACTCCAAATTGAAAATTTCCAGCTGAGTTGAAAATTAAACTCAAATACCTTTCCGACGAGCTATCCTGTACCCGATTCTGACACCGGGAAGACCTCCAAACGCCTCCTGCAAAAAGGCGCGACCCGTCAGGGCACCTCCAACAGTGTAAAAATTACACAGGCGCGACCCGTCAGAGGCGCGAGACCCGTTGGGAATTCCTTCACCAAATTTCACCAGTAAGCTGCCAAACAACCCCGGATTGCTTCAAGGTTGCAAGTAGGCCTCTCCTCATGAAAATACATTGTTTGCCAAAGTGTGAAAAGCATGTGAATTGTGCGTTTTTTAAGCCCAATCATTTTGAACTATATGAATCCAATGCATATTTGTCTCAAAAATGTTCAAAGTGTTGGGTTGAACTAGGTTTGTTCTTGTTGTTTTCAGGTTTCCTTTTATACCCCCACTTTTTCCGCTACTTCCTATTTTCCACCTCCCTCATCATTTTATTCTTTCTCCCTACCAAAAAATATCAAAAGCCCTAAACCTTACCCTTATCCCTAAAAATCAAAGAAACTAACCTTAAACCTAACCTCTCATAAAGCCTTTTGGCAAATTCTATTATATGGTGATGGGGTATATATCATGATTTCCTTCCCTTAACTCCCTTTTTCATATTGTTTTTCCCAATTTCCCTTCAAAGTCTCCCTTCCCTAACATTTCCCTTGTGCTATTTGTCCCCTTGAAACAGCATCTCAAACAGTTGAAACAGCATTCAAACAGTAAAAACAGCAGGGTATCCCATGGGAGGCTTTTATCTCTTGAGAGGCTATGCTTATCCGGCTCAATGCTCATTTAGAGAGGCTATTGGCTAAGGCCAACCAAGATAAGAAATTGCTGAGAAACATGAAGAACCATTATTGGGCGAGAATGCACGTGTGCAAGGCAAAAATGAAGATGCTTCAAAGAGGCCCAGGCAAAAATGAAGATGCTTCAAAGAGGCCAAGGCACTAAAACGGAGAAAGAGGCCCGATCCCCTCCACATCTTGGCCGACGCTTCACTCAAGGACCAAGGCACTAAATAGCCTAGCCACAGCACAAATCCCAAGAAATTTTGAGCATTTTGGGTAAATTTTGGTTTTTCAGGCAATTTACCGATTTTCTCCATTAATGGGTCTCACCCCCCGTGAGACCCTTCATCCCGGCAACTCCATTTTGCAAAAACTCAGCATTTCTAGATTTGTCATGGAAAGTTACACTTGCTCAGCCATTACTAAGAAATTTCACCAAGTTTTGGGCCTCCAGAAAGTCAAAAAACAAGCAAAAAATGACTTTCTGCCACATTTTTGACACACAGAAATCAGTCTTGGAAGATTGCAATTTTGGAGGGGCAAATGGCCACCAAATTCAGAAATTCCACTTGGGTTGGAAAGTAGACATCTAGGACTTTCCACCAAGCCCACTTTTGCCTCATTTGGACACCTAGAAGTACCTAAAAATCAGCTCCAAAGTAGCGCGACCCGTCAGGCAGAGGTACGCGACCCGTTGGGCAGTTTTCACAGGAATTCATCTACAGCTCAGGAATTCGCCCAGCTTTGACTAGTTTTGACTTGAGATGGGATTTTTCATCCTCTTTGATGTAATTAATGTATTTTCATTTTGACATGACACTTATTTACCTATTCTAGAAGATTCATTCATGAAATAGCAAACATTTAATGAATGAATTGGTTTCCTAGTTTATAGAGGCAAGTTGTTTTGACGGCCTAGTTTTTAGTGCTAAGTTTAGAAGTGGTTGAAACAGCTCCTAGGATAGTGAGCTCGACCCATGGAGGTAGGGAAAGAGGTTAGATGATCTATATTATGTACTTTCTTGATCATTTTCATGGTTGGACTCTTGAGGGAGAAGCTATCATTGTATTATTTCACTGTATCTCTGCAATTTTTGGCTAAGGAAGACCAGGGTTTTGCAGTCCTTTTTGGGATTCTTGTGGTTACATGTGTTGATGGTGTGTTTCTATATGTACCTGTAAGTGTGTTATGTGAATCATTTCCTTTCTTTTCCTTCTGCACATTAAGCAAACGAAGTGTTAAAGTAAGAATTCATGACTGTCATGCTCTGCTTTTAAGTTTGCTTAATTTCAATGTTTTCTACTATTTAAGGAGAATTCAAAGTTATTATTTGCCCTCCTTAACTCCTCACCTGTCATTCCTAATCATCCACCTCAATCAAAGGCATCAATATTGTCTCCTACCTCGCCCCAAAGAACCCCCTGTAGAAACTTTGTCCAATCCCCGCACCCAAAATTGCCATCCCCTCAATTTGCCACCAAAAACCCTAAAAACCCCAAATCAACCCTTTGATCAGTTTACTAGCCTAAAATCAGTGTTACCCTATTGGTCATCTAATCCATTGAAGATTTTACTAAGATTGACCGGAGAGAGCCTTCTCCTGCCCCGTAGGGCTAGCTACGAGGCTAAATGGTTTGATGTTGCCTTGAGGTTTGCCTTTTTCAGCCTGAGGTGAAATTTCAAGCGCTAACACGACCAACTGAGCTTTATGACACTCAACAATACTTTCATAAGTGAATTTAGTATTATATACCATCAACACTTCACAACATTCTTCCCTTGTGATCGAGGAACTAAGTCCCAAGTGTGATTCTTCAAACAAAGTTGATTTTAGTCTACATAACATGTTCTCATTTAGATTTTCCTTATGCATCAACATAGGAGTCTAGATCACAGGTCTCATAAACATAAGCCATCAATTCAATATTGGCATGTTGCTTATGAATATGAGTTTTTTGGCATGAGGAAACATCAACAACATTGGGTCCAATAGCTTTAATTGTGTTTTAGTAACCCGTTGAATTAAATAGGATTTGGAAGATTGGCATTTGCTTCAGAAAGTTGATCAAGAGAGTGTTACCACGCATGCAAAGTGTTGCAAATCCTTATCCCTATGTGAAATAAGAAACTAAAGTAGGTGGGGTCCCTTGGGAAAATTCTATCAACTATGGTATAATATTGCTTTTAGTATGCATGATAATGGTTTGATTATTATTTTTCCATCACATGTGCTATTGATAAATAGTTTTCTGCTCATCATGAAAATTGGTTATATATATATATATAAAGTTGTATACAGTGTTAATGGAGAAACAAGTGGTTGGGTATTTCATTACTTCATTGCCAAAGCTCCATGATGGTTCTATTAGAGTCTACATGTTTTCCTTATATGTTTGCAATAGATCAAATAAAGGATGGTTTTCTCAACATGTTACAAGGTATGTCGATCTTGATCTACATTGTATGCATAAAAGGTGTTGTATAAGCTCCTCTTTTTTTAAATAAAATATTTTTGAAAATAATCACGGCTTGTATATAAATATCCTGATAACATGAAATGACAGTGTAAAGAGGTAGGAAATCATTCATGCTATGGTATTAATGAAAAGGTAATTTTTTAAAACATAGGAAGGTATGCATGAGGCTTTAAACATACATATGTATTGAGTCACATGTATGTTATACAAGTCAGGAGGTAACGATGATAAAATGAAATGTTTTTTTAATACAGAGGATTATGCCCTACCCATCGTTAGGGCCTAGATCTACCTCAAGCTGAAGGAAGGCAGGTCTAGGGTAACATCAAACCACGCTTAACCTGGTAGCTAGCCCTACCAGGTCGGGAGAGGGCTCTCTCCTTGTCAATCTCAATTAGGATATTGACAACTAGGGCTTGAGATGACTGAAATGAATGCTGATTTTAGGCTAGGTATATTAGATTAGGGTTTCTGGTTTGTTTTTAGGTTTTGGTTGCTGGATCAATTGGAGAAGGCAGATTGGGTCTGGGAAATCAACTCAGGGATACAATCATGTCTTGTGGGGCAGGGTAGACAAGAGCTTATATACTAGCAAAGGTTTGAGATGGTAGAGTAAGGCTACTGAGCAGTTGAGGAGGGCACAAGAAACTATGAATCCTCTTCAAATAGTGAAAACATTGAAAACTAAATGCATTCCCAAGAAAAAGCATTGTAAATCAATGTATTTTGTCTATTCACCTTGATTCATGTAGTTTATAAGAGAGAGAGAGATGTGGATACATATAAAACATCAGAAAAAACTCATTACAAAGAAGAAATAATACATAAACTCATTGTCACAAGAATCCCACAAAAATAGTTGTGAAACCTGGTTTTATTCCTTGCCGAACTGCTGATACAAATGTTTAGTGAGTCCAACACTTCTGCCAAAGTCTAACCTTTACAAATGAATCAAAAAGTACATAATATAGGCAAGGAAACTACTCAAGCTAGCTATGAGGGTCGAATCCATGAGAAAATGGGTGGTTTCAACCATATCTAAACTAAGAACAGGAATATAGGCAGTGGAACAGCTTGCCTCTAAAACCAAAGGAAACCAATTCATTCAGCTCAAAACCACCTTTGACTCGATGTATCTACCCTATCAAGTGTTTTACATCCATAATTACATCAAGATATATTTTTTACCATGCTAATTTCACCAAGAGAGCAAGAAAAAGTTATAGAGAAAACTAGGCGAAATTTGGCTTTTCTAGCAAAACAGGCAAAATTCATCCTATGCGCAGTGCCACTGATCCTATGCGTAGTGATTTTTCTAGGCCAATTTTGGAAGGCTTCTTGGAGTCAAAATCAGGTGCAGGATAGCTCGTTGGAAATATTGATGAGTCTAATTTCTGGAACAACTTGAATTTATGAATTTGGAGTCCATTTGCCCCTCCAAAAATTGATTCTTCCAATACTACTTCCTGTGTGGCAAAAAAGTGGCAGAGAGGGCACTTTTTGGGTGTTTTTTGCCCTTTTGGAGACCTAGAACTTGTCCAAAATTCTCGGCCATTTCTGAGCTTCCATATTTTTCCATGCTAATTCCAAAAATATAAACTTCTTTGCAAGAAAGTGTCCCCAACAAAAGCGCAGCGCCGGTGCTATTGGAAAAGCCTGTTTTTCACATTAAAATTTTCAAAAAATGACAAAAATTTCTCCAAATTTCTTGAAATTTGGCATGATTAACCCTTGTTAAGTGCTTTGATGGGCCAATGATGCTTCAGCCAAGATTTTGAGTTTATCGTGCTCTTTTTTTCTTCTTAAGGCCTTTTCCAACTTAGCCTTAAGCCTCTTCATCATGCTGTTAGCATATTGTCCTTTGTTCCACTGTTCACCAACATTTGGAATGATTGTTGCTTCTGAGATGGTGGTAGGTGACAAGGTGAAGGAGACACCAGAAAGGATGACTTGGCCATTATGTAGATGAGTTACAAACAACTGGGCAAGCTCATGATGAAACTTTACCCTCTCCACCATTTCACAAAAATCATAGCAAGAGTGATGTCTAAAACATGATATGGCAAGAGGAAAAGCAAGCAACTCTATGAGACTAATAGGTTCCTCCCGGATGATCTTTCCCCCTTTGTGTGGATTTATTGGCACATGTGCTTCTTCGAAAGTGTCACTAAAAGTTTCTTCCTCCCTCTCATAGTCTATGTCTCTCTCCATGGGTTTTTTGGTGATGTGATAGTTGATATGAGATGAAGGATTGCAGTGGGACCAAGATGAGTATGAAGAGATTTTAAAATATAAGGCAAGTGAGATATATGGGGATTTGAATGCTTGAGGGAATTTTGGGGTTTTGGGAATGAGGGGAATCAGTAGGGTTTAGAATGTGGTATAAGGGTTTGATCATGAAGTAGGTGTAGTGAAGATGTAGGATTTGGGAGTTAGGGTTTGGGAATAGGGTATAGGGCTATGGTTTAATGTAGAAATTAGGGCTTAATGGAATGAAGCTTGATGAGTGATGGATAGTGAGTAAGAGTTGATAAACCAAGTGTAAATGGAGGAGAAAGGTAGCCAATGACCTTCAATAACTTGCAAGAGATAATTTAGCAACTAGCTAGGGTTTTCGTTAACCATTTAGCTAGGGTTTGCTCTCAAGAAAACCAAGCACATCCAAGCCACCAAACATAACTTTACTGAGCAAGGAGGAGTGATCTACTTACTTGGAACAGGCATCAATTTGCTTTTTAGGAGGTTTGGAGGTGTTTTGAGGAAATTTTGGCTCTTGTAACAGGTGCGCAGCGCCAAGGAACAAGTGTGCAGCACCAGTTATGTGAGCAACGCCAAACCAAAATTCAATAGAAAACCTGTAACAGGTGCGCAGCGCTAGTTAGGTGCGCAGCGCCAGCAAGATGACTATATTTTTCTCCTGTTTTGCCTTCATTCTTCAAAAACGCGATTTTCTCCCTTTGGCTCATTCAATTTCAACAATGAAGACTTAAAGCACATGAATTGGATGTTATATCCCTCTTATTTAATTTTTCACTAACCAAGACCCACTTTTCTAATGTTTTGCCAACTTTTTCAAAAATGCTATGTTTCACCTCAAAACAAGTTTTGAGGTTAGAACTTCATTAAGCTTACAAATTAACAATGTTTGACTTTTCTAATTGTTATTAACCTCCTCATGTGTCTGCTAACCACTTTATTTATTCTGAATGACCATGATGAAAAACCCTAAGACCTAATGAAACTAAACCCTAGGACTGGTTAAAAATGAAATGGAACTGATTATGAACAACTGAAAAGATGTTTGAACAAATCAGCAGGTATATGACATGAGGGAAACTGAAATGAAACCTCTACCATCAGTTGATCCATAACCTAACGGAATGCAGCTGATCGAATGAGACACCTAACATGAATGAAAAAGAGCAATTTGATCACTGACGAAAGTGTGAAGACACTGACACTAACACTTATCATACTATATGAATGATGTGCGTTGAAAATGCATTTATTATGTGATTTGGTAACAACCCCAAGGTGATATACTACAATTAGTAACATAGATGTTGTATGGTTGATATGAGGGTTGTGATCAAGTTTAGCGGTAGTGTGGGATGAGTTGGCTACAATGTAGCCCTCATGCATTTAAATGGCATCAACAGCACTAGCATTGCAATTGTCTTGTCTTGGAGTTGGTTATTGACATCTCAGAAAAAATTTAATTGCTCATTCCTCATTTTGAAACTTTGTTCTATATTCTCTATTATGAAAGAAGTTGGAACCATTCTTTGCTTGATAGTTTCTCAATCACTTGTTTAGGGACATAAACTCAACTCATAATGTTTTTATTCCTAGACAAAGATGAGTTTCTTCAATAGGGGCAATAGAGGAAACAAAAGAAAAAGGGGAAAGATATTTGGAAAAGCCAAGATCTGACTCTTTTTCTCAATCAACCGTGCACACATTCTAGGCCGAGGATGAAGACAAAAGATAAGTGTATTTAAAATATATGCATCTTGAGATGTTGTGAACTTTTATTTTCATGATGATTATTTTCTGGATACTTGATACATTATATTTTTTATTTAATAACACATGACAGTATGTTTGAAGAATTAAATATCATACATGGGTATTTTCTATTTGGAAGGCATAAATGTGATGGGATCCATAACTTTTTATGATGATGCATATGATATTTATATTTCTTTCATATGATTATTTTTTTTTATCTTATTAATGGGAGTTACAAGGATGTAATGTGTGTGTGTGTGGAAGGCATAAATGTGATGGGATCCATGACTTTTTATGATGATGCATATGATATTTATATTTCTTTCATATGATTATTTTGTTGATTTTATTAATGGGGGTTACAACGGTGTGTGTGTGTGTGTGTGTGTGTGCATGCGCACAGTAAATATAAAAAGAGTCTCATGAGCCAATGAAGTCAACATCCTTATTGAATTCTCGCAAGAAGAAACTGAAAAATCATGTATGTGTGTGTAGTAAATATAAAAAGAGTCTCATGAGCCAATGAAGTCAACAACCTTATTGAATTATCGCAGGAAGAGATTGAAAATTGTTAGTTCACTTTGTTAACAAAAATGAAGATCAATCATATATCATTCATCAACTATAATTTCAACTAAAAAGAAACCGAAAGCGGGCTATTTGATCTCAAGGTTAAACATGAATTAACAATTGCAACATTGTGAGAGTATATTGAACAATGGTTAGCATGATTTGATAAGAATAATTTATCGTGATCCTCAAGATGCAGTTACAATTGTTAGGGCACCACCAAGTGATCAACATTTAAAGAATACTATTATAAGAAAATGAGAGAGATTTATTCTAGCACAATGAGTAGAAAGGTTGGACGTTTGACTAAGATGAATATGAGAAGTTTTGGGATCAATGAAGTGGTTTCTCTACTCATTGTGCTAGAATAAATCTCTCTCATTTTCTTGTTGTAAAAAGGTTGTATGTTTGACTAAGATGAATATGAGAAGTTTGGGGATTAATGAAGTGGTTTCTCTACTCACTATGCTAGATTTATTCTAGCATAGTGAGTAGAGCAACCACTTAATTAATCCCAAAACTTCTCATATTCATCTTAGTGAAACATCCAACCTTTTTACTTTTAAAGTCATTTTGAGTATCAAAGGTTGATTGCTAATTGTCTCTTATTTTATGGTTCATGGGAGCCTCATCCCAATCAATTTGTATGAACACATTTTAATTTTTATAAAAAAAAATGCATATTTAGGGCTTCCAAAGAACTATTTGGGGCACATATCTGGTGGGATCTCAAACTTTGAGTTTTAAGCAGGAAATTTCAAGCACATACCTCTTCAAATCCTTTATGACTTTTAATTAAAAGATCATGTTAAGCTTTATGCATATGTGGTCATTTATTTTCATACTGCTAATGATATGTTTTTCTTTACTTGTGCTATTTTGAAAGTGATATGTTATGAAATTGTTTATTTTACTCTTTTGAGTCTTGTATAATAATCACTATTGTGAATATTAATTTTCTTTAAATAAGCCCAATCTTATCTCACGTAGTTTCTTTACATATTGTATTTTTTTGGCATGTATAGGGAAGACCTGGGTTTAGGATGAATTAGCCAACAAAACTCCTCAGACAACATCCCTTTCGGGATCACCTGTGAGTAGGTGAAGTCTCATCCGAGGCATCTATGAGGAACTGCAAGAACCTGGATAGTTCTGCAATGATGAAGGAGATGTAGATTCTACACTTATCATCAATCTTTATTCATTCATAACAGAAAATTTTGATATACCCCTATTATGTGCATTAAATCCATTATATTAAATATAACAATAAAATAGGAAACATATTATTCACCACATTGTGCACGGACACAGAAATTAATCCAAACCATATTTTATTATTATTACTGTGAAGTATGCTTTACATTCCAATTGTCATGGCTCACCGACCTAATAGATAAATTGTTATAGCTCGAAATTATTACATAACATCAAACTACATCATCAACACACACACAAGGATCTAATTCTATGTATATCTCTCCTACATTGCAACTGTATCTATTTATAAATTTACATTTGGGCACAAAGTCGAGAAACAACCCATTTTTACTATAGGCGGCAACTATTACCATGGGAAAAAACACACAACCTAAGCCTAATGGCTTTCCCTAGTTTTAGCATCTCATACATTGAGCCTTAATCAAATTTCCTGTGTGGTATCCTTTTTCCAAAGCCTCCTATGCACAGACCCCAAATCCTTTCCTCAAAACATTGCTCCAACAGGCCCCCAACACTCACATGTGGCTCGTCGCAATCTACTCAATCCTTTTTCTATTTCATCTAACTTTCGTCTGTTAACAGATGAAGTTTTTATGCTTCACCAACAAACCCTCGAATCTCACAAGGTGTGTGAGATAATGGGACTAGGCTCGATCCTTAACTCCCTTGGTTTTTGTGATCTACTATTTATTTACAAAGATTATTTACATCAAAGAAAATATAGACAATATAGTACAAATTTCAAAGAAAGTAAAGCATGTACAATAGGACCAATATGTAACAACAATGAAATAAAGATATAAATGGTAGTATAAACTAAAACGAAAGCTAATTGTATGAGCATATTTAAATAAATGTTTCGATGGACACAAGGTTAAGCAAGCATATAGCATATATTGATATAAGACTTATAAACATTAAATTATATTTTAGCATAAGATGTTCATGAATATAAATAAAATTCCAAAAAAGTATGCACAATAAATATGGCTGAAAAATGATTGATTTTATTGATCAAAAGTGTGTACAAGTTGTTGTTTGACTAGTTCCTGCAAGAAATATTTACCAGAACTTAATTCACAAGTGTCTATAATGTAAAGGAAATGCACAAAGACACTTAAATGAAAAAAACAAAGTAATACATCATTGAAAATCCTTCTGGGGCCATTCTGATATAATAAATTCAACAAAGCTCTCAGCAAAAATTTTAGCTATTAACACTAGTATTAAATACCATATTGTTGTCGTTGCTACAACGCCCTCCAAAAATTTCACCATATTCAAATTTTGGAGCCCACTTCACTGTCGTATCTATTGTCGCCTTGGTCATCAAGTGTAGTTAAAATTTATTTTATATGTTTAAGTGTTCTTGATCATTTTGAAGTGTTGTCGTATTCATTAGAACATCTTTTGTGTACTTGATGGTCGTAACACCTTTGTTGTTGTAAAACAACCCTTTTTTGTTGCAATCGCACACACTTCACCTGTTGTACTTAGGGAATGTTTGTAAAGTGTCGTTTGATGTTTACTTATCATTGTTCAAGCTTTTCTAAGTTTTCTTGATGAGTTGGTATGTGTCACACTTGATTTTATGTCTAAACTCATTATGTTAATCCCTTTTCCTATCTTCCTAACTTAGACAAATTCTGGTTTCAAATCGAACCCATTAAGGCAAAAAGTGCATGAGTGCACTCTAAAGACTTGATTAGGAATCCTTCGTTGTTTGGAAGTGCACCCTGTGCCCTCCAAGGGTGCATATCGCACTCCTAAAGCACCTTCCCCTTCATTTTTCTAAATTAAGCCTTTGAAAAAGCTAAGTCTTCCTTTCAGTGCACTCCGTAGACTCTAAGAAGTGTGACCTCCTTGAGCACATTAGTGCACCCTAAATGCCTTAATATCCACCCTTCAGCCTTCCACAATGTGCCATGCCCCCTCTTAACCCTTTGAGCACGTGAGCACACTCCGAAGGCACGAAGATTCATCCTTCAACCTTCGAACTTGCGCCATGCACCCTTTTTGGTCCCTTTGAGCACATGAGTGCACTCTGAAGGCACGAAGCTTCATCCTTCAGCCTTTAGACTTACACCATGCTCCCTCTTTGGTCTCTTGAATGAATGAGTGCACTTTGAAGGCACGAAGCTTCAACCTTCAGACTTGCGCCATGCGCCCTTCTTGGTTTATTAAGTGCATGAGCGCACCTTGAAGGCACAACGCTCCATCCTTCAACCTTCAGGAGTGCACCATGCACCCTCCTTCTCTCCCTTGAGTCCATAACACACTTGGGAAGCATGAAGCCTTCTCATTCATCCTTCGGACATGCGCCCTACACCCTTCCTTGATTGTCTCTCTCTCTTGAGTGTAGGACGACATGTTGAAGCCTCAAAGCCTCTTCCCTCCAGCCCTTCAGCATTTCAAAGTGTGCCCTTGTGCCCATAATGTCTTCTTGTTCCTTCCAGCCACACTGTTAATTCATGAACAAAAAACCTCCATAAAACATGTTAGAATGGGATATTTTCAGGCTGATAGTTGCTTGTCATGGGTGATTGCAACTACAAGTACCTTAGGAACAACATGACAAGCACACATCAAGAATATCAAGCAAAGAAGGCATCCAAAGGAAGTAAAGATAACAAAGAACACATTGAAGACTTGATAATCAAAGCACCCTAAAGACTCCATAAGATTGAAAACCCTTCGGAGGGTGAAGAACATCAACAATCAGAAGCTCCATCCAGAATGAAGACACAACTAGAAAGCATGTCACCATTGAAAAAAGTCCATGTCATCAATCACTACTAGTCGTAGTCATCAAGAACAGGGACTTGTCACATGTCATCACATGATGATGTGGAAATTATGATGTAATGATGTAATCATTGTAAGACAAATAAGTGGAAGTCCAAGACTTGTGTGTGGATGAAAGAGGCATGGAAGTTGAAAGGACGTGTAATACCAAGAGTCATGTAATTCCAAAAGTCATTTGGAAGTCCAAAGGTCATTAGGAGTTGGAAAGTCAAGAGTCATGAGGATGTGAAAGGTCATGCCTCATGTTACAAAAGGATCATCATTACTCATGCAAATGACTTTTAACCTTGGATTCTCACACAAGGCATTAGAGAGAGAGAGTTAGTACTTTTTGGGAGCAAGTAGTGGCTCTAACACTCCACTATTGGAGCTAGTGATTTTCATTGTACTTGTGTATCTTGGAACTTTTGCTTAATACTTAAAGCCTTTTGGCCAACACATTTTCATACATAGATTGTGAATAATTTAAGACTATTCTTTGAATGTTTATGATTCATGTTTGCTTTCACATGTACTAGACTAATTGAACTACTTTAGTGACTTTGGTGCTTAACCTATTGGAAATATGTTCTAATGATTGTAATGATCATCGCATCTATGTGAACTATTTCACTTGATGTTAGACAAACCTTTCTCGTGTGTGTCTCTCCATTAGGGTAGTACCATTAATTCTCTCTTAGAGGCTCACATTTTTTACCCTCTGTGGCAAAAGAACCTTGATACATCTTCAATTGAACATTCGCAAGGCACACTCTCTTGCTCATTCAAAAGCACCTATGCGCTTCTCTCTCATGCTAAACAACTAAAGCCAAGACATATCTTTAAGTAAACGACAGTCGAGCCATATTCCGAATGGGAATCCTATACAAAACAATATGAGGTCTAACTGGGAACTCATATTGGGGATATCCCCCATATGTTGGCGGTATTCGACCTCGTAAACACATACCTTCATAAGCATAAGTAAATCTGGGAAATGAAAGACAACTTGAAAAGTTCATAGAAGAAAGAGATGAATTGCTCTCCTCCTTTTTGTCACTCCTTTGTAGAAGTTTGTTATCACCAAACAAGTCAACCTCTTATACTCAAAGAAAAAAATGACAACTTTCAAATCTGGTGCATACCCTGCTCAACTATTTTCCATCCTCTCCTTCATAGTCTTCTTCCCTTTTTGTATTCTCTAGGAACAATTAGAGAGGCTAATTGTTTTTGTAATTACTTTTTCATTAATTCAATCTCTTGAGTTATTTTTATTATTATTTGGGAAGGAGAGTTCTAAAGGAATTTTTTAATTAACTTTTATAATAAGTTTTGGTAGGTGCCCCCCCCCCCATACATCTCATGAACTAAACTCACCCTTGTGACTCTCGCATGTAAATGTGCAACCAAAGTGACATAAAACAATAACCTGAATGAAATAAAGTGATACGCCATCCATATCATGTAATATGAAAAGTATCCCTTGTAATCTAAGTGCATAAATAAGCTAATTATGTCATATTATTACATCATGTTTTGTAAAATCTAGGTAACACAATAAAACATTCATAAGAGAAATATGATAAATGGGGAAGGGAGTTACTCTTGCATGCTAATAAATTTAAGTGTTCAAGGAAATCATGTCATGAAATGGACTTTATGGGAATAAAAGAGCAAATGATATGAGATATTGAAGCACTTTGACACAATATGTAATATGTATAAGCCTTTACCCTGAAGGGTTGTTTAGATTTCACACACACACACACACAAAAGTGATAGGGTAAGACTCATCACTGCTTGTATGTGTTCTGCAAAGGGGAGGAATAATCACATATAGGATGAGTCTTTATTCATCATAAATAATTTATCAGCATGCTTTTGTAGAGCAATGGATGTACCAAAGGTCATAAAATGATGTTCAGAAATAAATGATTGTTCCATGTATACCCTCTTTGCATTATAGTGTTTCCATTATGGAATGAATACAATATGGGGAAAGCATCATTGCAACTCTGGGTGGTGAAAATGTTATTAATTGTGGGTGAAAACAATTTCTTTTTTGCTATTTTTCATATAAATCCTTTGAATAAAAGGGATTTTTTTGTCTTATGTGGAAGGGAAAGGTTGATGATGGTTGGTCTAGCTAGCAACATCGCTACATAGTCAACTCGAGAAATTGGAATGGTGCACAGAGACACAGGAAATATCTTGACACATAACTAATTAGTGTGGATCGTGATAATTGATTGTACCATTTGAGTTTGACAAACTAAAGGAGGACCTGGCATTAATTAGTCTAAGCCTACATAAACGGTTGGTGACTTTTCCATAATGTAGAATTGGGCTAACGAATTTGAGCGAGGTCAAATAAGGAAGCCATAATATGATAGATTGTTGAGTTATTAGCAAAGGAATATGGAGTTGCCAAGGAAAGAATCAATATTATCAAGTGATATGTATCAAAATTTTCAATAAATTCTCCAATTACAAATCAAGTATAAAAACATAGTATTTACCAGAGGTGAGGTCAAATGTGTAGTGGTATTTTTTCTTTTATTCTTCGAGTGATGGGGGCCTTTACCCAAATCTGAGAAAGGGTTCCTTGGACATTTCAACAATTTATGAAATTAGATGGGGAGAATAAGCATCGTATTGCATGTAATAGTAAGTAGGGCTCTGTAAAAGCCACCAACTAGAGAGAATGATGCTTCTAAATATTTGACCAAGGAACTCGAGTTGAATACATGAGAGAAATTAGGGCTCAGTCCTCTAAAATGTGCTTCAAGGGGGGAGCATATTTCATGTAGCGTGGAGGGTAACATACTAGTGGAACATGGGTCATAATGTTGAAAACATTCTACACATGGAACGAAAGGGTTTTTTCCATCAAAGCTATGAGTTGACTGTATTTAGTTGCATGGCAGAGTAAGCCACATTGTGAACATGATATTTATTTAGACCAATTGCATATGTATCAAAGAATAGATAGTTCTTGATACACATTATTTTTAAAACATGCAGAACTAAAAACTCAGGGGGTTTGCAAGAGGAGTAGATGGTGAAAGGGGGTTAACCCTTTGCAATCATATAAAATAGACTTTGACAATGAAAATACTTGCCAAACAATGATCAAAAGTGAGCGATACCTTCTTCCAGAGTTTAAATGTTGAGTAGAATGGCAGTTGCAAATATTTCTAGAGATAGGCAAGGGTTTCCACTGAGTTTTTAGCTCCACAACTAATTCTTGGTCCCCAACTAAAACGAAAACTGAAGTTTGGTTATGTGATTGGTGGTTAGAGACTCAACTCTGTTTTTAGAGCACGACTCATCTCATTACCCACTCAACTTCCTTTCTATTAAATTGTTGTACTACCAAAATTTAAACACCTGACATGTAAAGCTATGAAATATTATATCATATATCAATCTGCAGCCGGTATTTAATCAAAGTTTGGTGTATTGCCATATATCAGTTTCATGTGGCTATATTTATAGCATCTGCAATGTATAATATAACAAAGAACTTAATAATAGGCAAGTGGGATATACCATATATCAAATAAAAGGATACAACATTTAAGTGAGACTCAATTTGACCACCTTCTATGATTTAGGTGGATATTGGTGGCCACCCACCTATTCCACCTAGACTCCCCAGTCAATTTCATATGTTTCCTTGTTCATTTCAGCGTTTACTGTTTTTAGCAATATTTCACGTCCTGACTTCCGGAGCAGTTTTGACAACCTAAACAGGGATCCGCAACAAGCTAGTGGCCATTGACAGGGACCTGTGGTGAAACCTGTAGTACTCAGCAAGACCTTCCCAACAAGGTATCGTACGTGCCAAACGGAGATAATATGACCAAGTTACGACCCTGGGAAGTTGGTTGCCCAACTAACCCCAACTCTTGGTGTTACATCTCCTAAGGTTAGGGTTTTGGTTGTTTAGGGTTTTCTCATGTTTTCCAATAATAAATAAGCTCTTGACCCTCATCACAGTTCAGAGGCATGTAGCCGCCACATCTCTTCTCAGAGATAAGCTACCATTTTTTTTGATACAATTTTCGGTTGCTATGTATTAATCTATAAAAAAAAAAAAAAAAAAAAAAAAAAAAAAAAAAAAAAAGAGGCAGTTTGCCATACATATGATGCTTCCTGAGCATTTTGAGTCCAAGGAATTACAAAAAAGTTACTTTCCTTGATTCTTACTTTTGTTCTCCTGCCTCTAAGACTACTTATACTACTGTAGATTCGTACATACTGCAGGCCCCAAAATTTGCATCTACACACCATAACTAATCTATGTCTATATGACTTATCTTTCTTGCTGTAGATCCTTCTGGGTCAAGGTCTGGTTCGATTTGATTTGCACTGGAAGAGGATGTTGCGTCTTTGAACTTCTTATCCATCATAAACTTGAGGATGGATATCTTTTCTTCAGCATGGCTGCATCTATTACTTAAATTGCTAAACTGTTCATGCAAGGAATGAACTCTGTGTAAGAAGAGGTTCATCTCAGCTCTGTATTTCTCATGGATAATTTTACACTGTTCTTCAAGTCTAGCTTCCAGACTGCGGACTTGTTCCTCAGGGCTTTCTGTTGTGCTCTCACCTCTTCAAATTCCGCTTGTAAATCCCTGCAATGAAAGCATTGTTCTTGACGCGCCATTGGGGCTGGATAATCTCTGTATGCGCTGATCACTTCCTTATCTCGGAGCCTCTGGTTTCTTATCTTACTACTGATGAGAGCCACCGATCGCGCAAAGACTGCTCCGTTCTTGTGACTGCTTGAACTGCCTCGAAATGCTTGGAGAGATGCTGCTGCTATTCCGCTCTTGTGACTGTGAGCACGAATTTCTCCTATGGGGAGCTGAGACTTGACCCGCGAGGCATATAAAGACTTTTGCAGTTGATGGCGGGAGGGAGGTCTGCTCTTCCCAAAGTTCCTCTGCTCCGTCCAAAGCATATCTAGGTCTCGATCAATGTTCTGACTGTTAGGACGATTTCCTTCTGCGTGATGCCTGATTCCCATGCTCTGAATGGATCTCCTAATCTGGATTCTGATACAAATCCAATCAACCATACTTATGTTGTCCCCTGCACTGTTGATTTGCCTGCAGTCATAGATTCTGCTGACTACAATTCCCCGAACGTTGACTAGCTGCATGGTTCTCATGGTAACGGTTGGAAGGATGAGGTGTTGTTACAGCTAAGATTGCCTTTGGAGCATTCACAAACCTTGTTGGCGCACTTTTCAGCTTCTTTATTTAGTCCACGGAGAATATGGTAATAGCGGACTTCCTCCAACAAATCGTGGAGGATCTGGTTCCTATAGTTGATTTTCTGTAGAAGGATGTTTGGCGTGCTCTGCCTTTGCGCCATGAGCCTAATGATGATTGCTGAATCGCCGAAGACTATTACTTTCTTAATTCCTATCTTGATCAACTGGGTGAGTCCCTGATACAAAGCCAATCCCTCTACCCTGTTGTTGGATAGTTCTCCCAGCCCCCACTCGAATTGAAGAATTGTCTCGCCGTTGGCATTGCAGATAAGACCCCCTGCGCCTGCTAGGCCTGGATTTGATTTTGAAGCGCCGTCAAAGAACATGTAGAATTTATTGCAATTGCTCAACCAGAGAACGAATTCCTCTTCCTTGAGCCTCAGCTTCCAAACGTTGCTTGTCTCTTTCAATTGTAGATTTCCTTGTCTTGTTGCCTGAGTGCTGATTATGTTTCCTTGGGCATAGTTGATCAGATTTCTTTCTTCAATGTTGTAATTGGTGGCCTCGATCTTGCCTTGAGTGTGGGCTATAATTTCCTCCACCGCTAAATTTTTTGCCTTGTGACACACGATTCTAGTATTACATCCTTTATCTTGAAAAACTTTTTTGTTTCTTGCCAGCCAGATGCGCCAAACAAGGGTTAGGGGTATAGCATTCCATATCCTTTGCGTCAGTTTGCTCTTCTTTTCTTTCCATGGGCAATGTTTCCTCCAATTGTAGACAGTTTCTGCAATGGTTGCCTTTGGTTCCCAAGTGACTCCCCCCAGTGAGGCCATTTGTTTCCAGCAATCCTCAGCTATCTGGCAATCTATAAACAAGTGTTGTATTGTTTCTTCTGCTTGACAGCAGTTTAGGCACCTAGACGGTCCCATAATGCCCCTTCTTTTTAAATTTTATGGTGTTAGTATATTCCCTTTCAGGAGAAGCCAGAAAAAGAAATTGACCTTAGGAGGAGCTTCAGCTCTCCAAGCCAGTTTCCATTGACTCCATATGGCCTGTGGAAAGGTGCTGTCGCAGAGATGCTGATGCCCAGCTTTGACCGTGTATTGAGTTCCCGTGGGGTCCCATCTATAGCCATCTTGCTTACCTCTTTGAGTCGGCGCTTTACTGTGCAGATGGTTCTTTAAGGCTGCAATACTTGTCTCTAGCTCTCTGGGGTAATCCGGTAATTTCCAACCTGCCCATGCTTGATAATGACTTTCCCATTGCGATATTTGAGCTAAGCACCATATACCATTGTCATTAAGCCAACTTATGGCAGGGATTACCTCCATGTTTGATCCAATAGGGGGCTGTCCTAAGATTCTGTCAGTGGAAAAATTAATGCTGCTCCCCCCTCCTGGAACCTTTGAGATGTTTTGAGTCATAAAGGGTATGACTTTCTTGCAGAGCTTCCAGATTTTTGTGCTATCTCTATTGGGGATATTGGTGTCCAATAGTTGATGCCTTGTGCTGTTTAGATATTTGGCCTCTAGAACCGTCTTCCACCAAGCTGTGGCCCCTGAAATCAATCTCCAAATTATTTTAGCTCCAAGGGCTAAGTTCAGCAGTTTTGGAGATCTTATTCCAAGTCCTCCTTTTTCATTAGGCTGAATGACATTCTTCCAGCTGACCAGATTGAATTTTTTTTTCTTCGTTTTTCCTCCTTGCTAGAGAAAGTGCCTAAGAGCTCTTTCCATTTTTTTATGAAAGGTCATTGGAGCTTGGAACAGTGAGAATCGATAGATGGGCAGAGAGGCCAGACCAAATTTTAGAAGAACAAGGCGCCCTGCTGGGTTCAGCCACATAGATCCCCATTGTTGGATTTTCCTCTGAATTTTGTCAAGGATTTCGTTCCATGTGTCGGCCTTCAGAGGTCCCATACTCACCGGCATCCCTAGGTATGTGAAGTGGCTCCAGTTTAGCTTGTATGAGACTCCTAGAATGTTGGCAATGTTGTGAATGGTGTGATTTGGTACGTTCCATCCATAAATGCAACTTTTTACCTGATTGATTTTCCCTCCAAAATATTCCATGAACTGATCTAATATCTTCTTGAATCGCCTTCCTATAGTGATGGACGCTCCTCCCATCAAGAGGGTATCATCTGCAAATTGGGAGTGATTGATGTTCTTTGTACCTTGCTCAAATTTGATGCCAGTAATGAGACCTGTTCTTCGGTTGAAATCCAAGGCTTTGCTAAGAGACTCAGCCATGAGGATAAATAAGTAGGGGGACAGGGGACAGCCTTGTCTAAGGCCTCTAGAGGATTGGAAAGCAGCACAGGGTCTGCCATTGATCAGAGGGGGGATCTAGGGATTCGAGATGCAGGCTTTGATCATATTAATGAAGGAGGGGTCAAATCCCATTTTGTGAAGCACTGCAAACAGAAAGGTGTGTCTAACCCTATCAAAGGCGTTGGCAAGATCTAGCTTTAGGAAAAAACCTTTCTCCTTTCGGCTTATGCTTGAGTGTATGGCCTCTTGAACGAGAAGGATGGAATCAGATATGTGCCTATTGGGGAGGAAGCCCCCTTGGTTTTTTGAGATCAAAGAGGAGAGGTGAGGCTTGAGCCTTGATGACAGAATTTTTGCAATTATTTTGTATGCTAAATTGCATAAGGATATGGGTCGAAATCTAGAGAAGGTGGAGGGCCTGTTCTCTTTTGGAATTAAGGCTAGGTAGGTTGAGTTGGTGTATTCCCCCAGTTTGCCTTTCCTTAGAACCCAGCGTATCATCTTTAGAAGATCTTTTTTGATCATCTGCTAGTACTCTCTGTAGAAACTAATTGGAAACCCATCAGGTCCTGGGGCTTTGTCTGGGTGAAGGCTCCAGATTGCTTTTTGGACTTCTTCTTCTTCTACTT
Organism: Pinus taeda; assembly: GCA_000404065.3. Lineage (NCBI taxonomy): Eukaryota > Viridiplantae > Streptophyta > Pinopsida > Pinales > Pinaceae > Pinus > Pinus taeda. The sequence goes on along the minus strand of APFE030362229.1, from coordinate 109,314 downwards.
CTTGCGTGAGCCTGCTGTTCGTTTCTTGGGTGACTTCTTTAGGCATGTGCTGAAGTAATCTTGAGTAATCCTCCTCACTTTTATCCTTTGTCAGGAGATTTTTGAAGTGATTGGTGGCTGCTTCTTTTATGGAATCCTGGGTATTATAGCTATTCCCCTCACTATCTCTAATTGTACTCACAGTGTTTCTTGCCTTTCTGACAATAGCCTGCTTATGGAAATAAGATGTATTTTTATCTCCCTCGCGCAGCCATAACTGCCTTGACTTTAGTCTCCATTTGGTCTCTTCGTCCCTTATTGTTTGGCTCAGCGGGGAATAAAGTCTTTTTTCATTCTCTTTGGCTTGCTGTGAGAGCCCAAAGACTTCAATATTTTGCTGCACTTCCTCGAGGTCTTTCTTGATGTTCTTTTTACTCAACTCGGGCTCCTGGAAATTAGTCTTTGCCCAGTTTTTGAGAGCCTGTGTGGTTCGCTTCATCTTTGTTTCCCAGATATATGTCGGGGAGCCTTCCACATGTTGGGTCCAAGCCTGCCACACCGCGTTTCTTGCTTCAGGGATTCGGTTCTAGAGCGAACAGTATTTAAAAGGAAGAGGTCCGAGCTGGCAATGTCTGTGCAGAGTGAGCGTTATTGGATAATGGTCAGAGGTGGAGTTGTTGAGGATGTTTGACTGGCCGGTAGAAAAGGAGGATAGATATGCGATATTGATGAGGAACCGATCAAGCCTCTCCATGATATTTTCGGCTCCTAGTCGCCTGTTACTCCAGGTGTACCTGCGATTCTTGGGTTTTATATCAACCAAGTCTTGCTCCTGTATTATGTGCTCAAGACGATTTCTGAAAGGGTCTGCGCTGAAGTTCCCCCCTCTTTTCTCATTGGCATGTAAAACCAGATTTAAATCCCCTGCAAGAATGAGGTTGATGTCTTGGTCTTCTTCTATATTTGTCTCCAAAGTGTTCCAGCACGCTTCTTTCTCTCTGTATTGATTCGGAGAATAAATATTGTATATTCTAACCGTTGTTCCATCTTCCTTTCTTTCTAGATTAACACTGATCTAGTTCTGGAGTATTTTGGTGGAGTTGCAGCTCCATTTGCTATTGTCCCACATTGTTAGGATGCCACCCGAGGCTCCTCTTGCTTCACTGGCGCAACCGCTGTAACGCTTTTGCTGGCTGATGACTCTGTTGATTTCGGATTGATCTTGCTTTGTCTCTTGAATAAGGACGATTTCAGGCTTTTCACTTTGGATTAGATCCTTAAGGGATGCTATCTTGGAGGGGTGCCCTAATCCCCTACTGTTCCAGGATAGCATTTTCATCATGGTTTATTGGTTGCATGGAGAGGTGCTCGCCTCTCTTTACCTTTGTTATTATTTTCTTTATCCGAATGTCCAAGAATGAAGGATTCTATAGGAGTCTAAGATCCCATGGCAATGTCTTTCTGTGCACTTTCTTCTCTATGTTGTTTAGCCGATTTTCTGCCAGGCCCTTGTTTTTTGGGTATATCGCTGGGCGCTCCATGATCCTTTGAAGAAATTCTGGTGACCCTAGCAGAGGGAGTGTCAGGGGAGGGCTGAGAGGTGTGAGGGGGAGAGGGGTGAAGTGGAGGATCAGAGGGGGAAAGATCCGGCTCGGCTTCTTCCGCAGAGAGGGCCGTGAATGGACTAGAAGATGGAGGAATGGAAGGATCCGAAGGTCGGGGGGGTGAAGGGGGGTGATGAGGAGGAGACTGCTGAGAGGAAGAAGAAGGGAGTTGATGGGATAAATGAAGATGGATGGGGTGCTGGAGGGGAGGCCCAGGGGCTTCAGAATCTGATGGTTTCAGAGGTGGAGATGTTTTTTTTCTTTTAACAGTTTCCCATTGCCCTTTTTGCTCTTCTGATTCTACATTTATGATTTTAATGCATCTATTTGCAAAGTGTCCATATTGGTGACATACCTTGCATTTGAAGGGTATCTGTTCGTAGTCCAGCTACTGTATGTGGCTCCAATCGTCAACTTTCAGTTTGATTGCTTCCGGCAGTCCACGCCCCAGATCAACTTCAACACAGATCCGCGCACAGGCCTGCATATTGTCTTTAGGTTTGCTGCGATCTATGTATTTTCCGACCACGTCTCCTATTGCTTTGACCGAATCATCGCCCCAGCAGTGAAGAGGGGGATGGGGCAACCTGACCTAGACTAGTATTGCACTTGGTATATCTAGCTCTGGATCGAAATCTGGGGTCCATTTGTTGAGGTACAGACCCCTGGAGTCCATGAAGTAAGGCCCGTTTCTAAAGATTAGGTTCTTGTCCTCCTTTGTTTCGAAGTGAAAGGTAAAGTATCCTCTGCCATAGAATCGGATGGATATTTTGCCTTGGATCTTGTTTGCCCAGTTTCGTTCAACCCACCTTTGCACTGTTTTGGGCGAGGGCCATAGTCCTGTAAATTGCTCGATTAAACCTTTCTCTGCTAAGGAAATGGCTGCCATGCGAGGGATGGTCGGAGGCAAATGGACTTCCTGTAAAATATCTAGCTTCTTCACAAACTTGGTTGCTGTTGGTCTGGGTCTTTGCTGAGGAAGAGATTTGATCAGTTTTGAGAAAGCATGTTGAAGCTCCGGATCCCCACCAGGCAGATCCGGAGGATCCATGGTGCCAATCGTTCAAGGTTGAAGCAGGCAAGAGCGGAGGCAGGCTCAGGTGCGCGCGCGCATAGCAGCAGCAACGAAAAAAAATTCTAGGTCCGAGAATAAAAAAATTCTTCTCTTAGAGATAAGCTACCATTACCTGAGCTATCTTATTTCCATTATGTTTGTAAGCATAGTTCAGTATTTTTCTATTAGTGAAATGAAGTGTTTTTCTGTTGCATCTATGTGTTTATGATTATATTTGTAATTTGCCATGTTCCTGTTTAAGTTTGGATCAGTGGTATCAGAGCAGTCTGCTCTTTTTTTGTTTTTCTATGCATGTCCCCAATGAGGTCAGGGTATAAGGAGTTAGGACTTGATCTGGTTGAACCATTGCAAGATTGACCTCGCAAAACCCAATGACCTCCCATGGAGGAAGAAAAGAAAGACGAGGGGGCAAGAGATCCTTTCAAAATATTGTTCGAGGAATTCTTCGAGTGACAGAGGGACATGATGATGGACAACTTTGCCCAGATCTTTCGACGGCTACCCATAGGCGATGCATCTTCATCCAACATCCACTTTGGAGGCCCCACTCCTTATAAGGTACAAGTTAACATCGATATTCCCATATTCGAAGGCCTGATAGATGCAAACACCATAGATAAGTGGCTAAATCTGTTGGAAGGATATTTTTTAGTTCATGACTTTTCCAATGGGGAAAAGATTACTATTTCACTTCTCAAAGCTGCCCCACATGTCAAGGACTGGCGGGAAACCTACTGTGAACAAATGGACAAGAGTGAACCCTCGTTGTTTTTAGTTACACCCACATGGAATTCTTTCTGAAATGCCATCAAGGAACAATATTACCCTGTCAGGAGCTATGAAGACAAATACATAAAGTGGACCATGCTATGGCAGGGAAGGGACCAAGATGTGTAAGAGTTCACAAATATTTTCCATACCCTTCGCACGAAATTGGGTATCAAGGATATTGAGCGTCATTTGTTGCTCAAGTACCACAACTGTCTACACAAGTACATCCAGGACGAGATGGAGTTCCTAGACATTTCCTTGCTCGACACGGTGTATCGATACGCTGTCAAGATTGAGCATAATTTTAAATAGAAGAAGTGAGACTTTGAATTTGCAAATACAATGCAAGGAAAAGGCACCCCCAAACCACAAAACAAAACACCAATCCAAATCGGGTCTACCCAAGATAGCCTGCTGAAGATGCAAGCAAAGAACAACACCACGAAGATGAAGAAGGACAGGGGAAAATGGTGTGAGTTCCATAAGAGCTCCACTCACAATACAAGTGAGTGTCGAGCCAAGTAGTCACTGGTGGCCGAGCTGAAGGCTTCTGAATTAGACGCAAGTTCTAACTCTGAATCATAACCCAATAAGGGAACTAACAAAGGGAATAAGATCATTGATGTGGAGCCCAGTGTCACCATGGCCACCACCAAGATCCATAAGATTGAGCCTGAAAATCCAGACGAAGGGGCAACGCCTCTTCCACTCACAGATGTGGGTGAAGGATTCTCTGTTGCAGTTCATTGTCAACAGCGGAAACAAAATAACCTCATTTCAACAAAGTTCATGAAGTGGTTGGGCATAACCGCTACAACACATCCACAGTCGTACACCATCGGATGGCTTCACCAAGGACAAGATCTTCACATCAGTCAGCAGTTTCGCCTTCCCTACAACATCAATCCCTTTACAGATGAGGTATTGTGTGACATTTCTCCTCTTGAATTTTGTGATGTATTGTTAGGACAAACATACTTGTGGAAGCGACATGTTGTATATGAGTCTAGACCTCGCTCTGTGATTATTACTTTGGCTATTAAGTTGTACAGGATACCGGAGGTAGCCCCACCTACCGCGATCTATTTGATCACTGCAAAGCAATGCAGTAAGTTCATTTCCCAGACCAGCAAATTTGTTTTCCTTATGATTAGCCCTCAGGGCAAGACGAAGGTTGTGGCCACGGCTTCCAAGCAAGGCTCCTCTACACGGCAACAACAGATGGACAAGGTCATGGAGGAGTACAGGGATATTTTCGCCCCACCTACAGGGGTACCTCTACATTGTATGGTCAAGCACTCCATCGATCTGACCCCGGGCGCATCACTGCCCAATGGACCAATCCATTGACGCTATGTTCTGGAGAATGATGAGATCAAGAGGAAGATTCGGGACTATTGCAGAAAGGGCACATCAGGTCAATCTAATCACATTGTGGGAGCCCGATTGTATTGGTATAGAAGAAGGATGGGACTTGGAGGCATTGTATTGACTATGGGGTGTTGAACAAGATCATTGTTTGGAATGGGTACCCAATCCCACGGATTGATGGCCTTATGGACCAGCTCAAAGGGGCCAAATATTTCAGCAAGATTGACTTGAAGTTAGGTTCTCACGAGGTTAGTATCGAACCCTCTGATGTGTAGAAGACTGCCTTCAAATCCAAGGAGGGCCTTTTCTAATGGTTGGTCATGTAGATTGGATTAAAGAATGCCCCTATAACTTTCATGAGACTAATGGACGACATCTTGCAACCCATCACCAATGCATTCATGGTGGTGTATTTAGATGACACCTTGATCTTCAGCCAAAGTTGGGAAGAGCACCTCCACCATTTTCGATAGGTCCTTCAAACCCTGCGACAACACAAGCTATGTGCTAACTTGGAGAAATGCACCTTTGCCCTAACCTAGGTTCAATATCTAAGATACATCATTAATGAGAACGGTGTACATGTGGACCTGTCCAATATAAAATTCATTCAGAATTGGCCAGCCCCAACCACTCTAAAAGAGCTCCGCAACTTTTTGGGTCTTGTCAATTTCTATCGTAGGTTCGTGTTGGGGTTCTCTCATATCACTTGGCCTTTAAGTCAAGTCACCAAGGGCGGAGTGAAAGAAAAGTTTTTTTGGTCGGAAACCCAACAAAATTCATTCTCTGAGTTGAATAATCACCTCTATTCTGCACCAGTGCTCACATTACCAAACTTGCAACAACCATTTGAGATTGAGACATATGCCTTTGACTACGCTATTTGGTGCGGTTCTTACTCAGCATGGGCATCCAGTGGCCTACCACAGTGAGACACTTACAGACACATTCTGAAAGTACCCCACTTACGATAAATAATTGTATTCCATTGTGCAATCGTGTCGTCAATGGAAACATTACATTCTGGGAAAGGAAACGATCATCCACACAAACCACCGATCTCTACAGTTCATAAAGACACAAGCAGATTGGTCGCCATCAGAAATGGTCCACCTATCCACAATAGTTCCATTTGAACATTAAGTATAAGAATGGAAGCACGAATAACATTGTTAATTGCCTCAGCCGACCACTGGCCATGGCGCTGATCATTGTGCTTGACTCTTGTGGGCATGAGACATCAAGGTGGCCACATCTTTACAAGAGCAATCCAGAATTTGACATCATATACCAGACACTCGTGGAAGGGAAGAAAGTTCCAAATTTTCACCTTCATGGTGCACTATTATGCCACCTAGGACACATCTGTGTTCGTTCAAGCAAGCATGCCAAGAATATTTGGGAGGTGCACTACAGTTGGGTCGTTGGACATTTCAGAGTAGAGAAAATAGTGGCAGTATTGCAGGAGCATTATTATTAGCCAAAACTTCGTCAGGATGTTGGGAACTACATTAGATCTTGCACCGCCTACGTCATTTCCAAACCAACCATCAAGAAGCATGGATTGTATACTCCTCTACCTACTCCTAGCCGGCCTTGGGAATCCATCTCCATGGATTACATGTCGAGCCTTCCTTCTACTAAGCATGAAAATGATTACGTTTTCGTGGTTGTCGACAGATTCTCTAAGATGGCCACCATGGTGGCCTACAAAAAGAGTATCACATCAGAGGCCACTGCTAAGCTCTTCTTTGAGCGAGTGTGGGTACACTTTGGGATCCCACAGTCCATTATCTCAGATCAGGATAGCAGATTCCTGAGTGCATTTTGGTCAAATCTCTGGTCGATGCTGGATACAGAACTACTAAGTCCATGGCTTTCCATCCCCAAACAGAGGTTGCCAACAAGATGATTGTACACATTTTACGCATGTACAACTCAAAGCATCCACGTTTGTGGGATGAAATTCTCCCCTATGTCCAACACAGCTACAACAGAGCTCTCCACAACTCAACATGCCACAACCCCTTTTAAGGTAGGGCTGGGATTTCAGCCATTATACCCATTGATGTGGCCATACACATTGCAACCACTCAGGTAGATTCGGCTCACGTTCAGTCCGAAGATGAAAGGACTTACAGCTTCATTGAGCACATTTAACACATCTGCCAATAGGCCCATGATATATTGGACAGAGAAAATGCTAAGTACAAACAGCGCCATGATCAGCATCGAGTGCCACACAAGTTCAAGGTGAGCAACAAAGTTTGGCTACATTTGAAGAAGGAGCGCCTTGTTAGACCCCACCACAAGCTTCGCCTGCTCAGATATGGGCCATACACCATCACCAAGGCCATCAGTGACAATTCCTTTGAGCTCAATATCCCAGCGTTCCTTGGTCTACACCCAATGTTCATTGTAGATCGCCTTCTAGCATACTTTCCACCATTGTTGGACACATCTGACATTGTAGAACAACTCACACCAATAGAGCTCAACTCGGATGTCATGCGGAAAGAGTTAATCTTGCGGACAAAACCAACCTCCCTAGAAGCCTAAGACTTTCTAGTGACAAACAAGACAATTAAGAGCAATCCTTCTCTAAACATGCATTATCATACGAGAAACCAAGTGTTTTAAATCCTACCTGTAGTCCAACGTTGTTGTAGTAGTCTAGCCTCGTCGATCCATATGAGCTCCTTCTTCACTTCGAAACCTGCATACACTAACAATCAAACGATTACATAACACCTGAATATCTCATAAAACAAGACATATTCAACATATAGACCAAGGAGTATATGAAACAATTCATTAATAGCAAATCATTGAGAAGAATGGACTTATTTGTATTAAGGAAACAAAAGAAACCATTACAACCTCAGCCTTGGTGTTGTGCAAGTTCCTCCCAGGATCCAACAAGAGTTTTCCTCTACTTTGACAAGCTCACCCACTTCCAAATGAAGCAAGAAAGGATGGTAATCTCTTCTCACAAGCTTCTACAAGGAAGTCCTAATTCCAGCAGCATCTACCCTTTGGAATGTTCAGCTTTCAACCTCCCTTCCTCTGGACCAATGCCTGTATTTATAGTGTTCTAGAGGAAGTTATTAAGGTCCAACATCAATGGGATACTCCCTCTTTTGGATGGGCTAGCTCCTCTCTTGATGGGATAAGTTCCTCTATCACAGGGATGCATGAACCATCTGGAGGTGCTCAATACACGTCAAACACTCTTCTAGAAAGCTCTAGAAGTGAGCACAAGTAACTTTTTTAAGATGAAACTCGCGCCTTTTGACCTTTACAGGAGTACGCACCCATCCCTTGACTTACAGAGCGTACAAGTACGCAGGTACAATGAGCTTGGGATGCGTACACGCAGGCAAGGTAGAGAGAACCTGCGTACCCAGAGATAAACATGATTTTAATGACTTTCTCTCTTTTTTGAAGTTTGACATGGAGAGCAGAGGTATAAGGCTTGACAAGGAGGATAATATGACTATTGATGGAGCCATATTAACTGCAGATAGTCATGGTGAAAAATTTCAGTGTAACAGTTGACAAAATCGGAACCCCTAGACTGTCTAGGCACTTTAGCATGAGCTGATGGTTATGTCATGCCCTTACTATCCTGAGGTTGGTTTCACTTCTGATCAGGAAATTGTTGAAACACCTAAGGCTCATCATCACTCATCTGTATGAATTAAAGATCAATCTCACGCACAAATCATACTTCCTCCACTCGAACTGCACGATCCCAGCGCTGATGCATTGGAGGAATCTTACATTTCACCATGCAAGTTGTCTTTCTTTCTTTCATTTTCTTGCATATCATAGTCAAGAGTATGTGTACACTTCACAGTTGAACGTAGTGTTGTGTAGCATCATGAAAAGTACACAGATTGCATGTCATGTACTTGTACTAACTTATGTTTTGTGGACACATTGAAACATGGAGTGTGTTTTTCTTCATTCTTATATCTTTCTTGTTTGCTGATTTGGCAACCAGGTTGCTAGTGGACCATACCTTTACCAACACGGGTCAACTAATGCACTGGTGGTTGCATTGGATGTATCACTTCACGTGATTAGGCCCATGCATCATTAGATTAGGAGTAGTAGTGTTTTATTTTGGTTGTTTTCTTACATGCTTGTTTGGTTACGTACTCTGCATGTTTGTTTGTATGCTTGCTTGATTTATTTCAACTTTTCTTTCACATTTACTTCCACTTCTGCTTTGTTTTCTATTTCTTTTCTTGTTATGAGCTTGTAGGTTAGTTTCACATGAAACCATCCATGACTCTTGAAACAAGCTGGGTAAAGTACAAGAGGACTTGTACAACTATCAACATTTTGTTATCTGTTGTACACTCTCTTATGTAAGAACTTGTTATCTTCATTCTGTGATATGTCAGTGGAAAATATGTATTGTTAGAAGTGAACCTTGGTGAAAACATAATGCTTGTGCACTAACTAGTGTCACCTACTCTAGTTGGTTATTTTTCGGTTAATCCTTGGCATCTTAGTCAAGTAGAGTAAGCTGATGGGGAAAACCTTAACAGGAATGTCAGAGGCATATAGTAAACTACTTCTCTAAGGGAACAACCTCTCCTGCTCCAAATAAGTTGGGATCCCTCTTCCACCTCTAAAATGAATAAGCGTTATGCATAGTTATGAAAAATAAAAAGTGAAAAATTTCAAAATTTCAAAATGAATAAGGAAAAAGAAGAGAAAGGCTTCCTGGGCAAAGAGGTTATGCAAGTAACTCCATCAAGGTACTGACGAGGCTCACTGGTAGTGGAGAAATGCTTGTGTTCCTGCGTGACTGCTCCAGGGTACTATCCAGGCCTACTAGCAGTAGAGCAACACTAGAGATGAAACTAAGACTCTAATGACTATACTTCTTGTGCACCAATATACCCCTCAACACCAATCAAAAAAACTGTGTTGGCTTGGATTAGCATGTGTATTGACCTACAAAGATCTTGGTAGATGCTACATCTTACAATCAAGCAAGTGTGGAAACTAAGATGAACTGAGAACTGAACAATACTTTCGAAGGTGTTAGACTTTCTTTTCACAAGCAAGGTCCATTTAGAGATTTGGAGTTCTACTAGTATGTTGCCAAGTGTTGTAGTGGTTACAACCACCCTCCAAAATTTTCCCTTAGCTTTGTTTTTGATCCTCCCTACCAACCATCCTCACCATCATTCCTTGCACCATCAAGTACACAAGCTTTAGTGGTTTTCTAGTAGATTGCCATCCTGTGCATCATAGCTTGATCCATCCCCCTCACAAGATGTTTCTTTGGACTTGGTCCAGTTGCAGGCTGAGAGTATCCCTTAAAAAATTGCACAATTCTAGAGGGGAACCAACCTCCCCTCTAGAAATTGCACAATCTTGTCTGGCAGTTTGTTGGGCTCTAGAATTAGGCAATTCTGCTTGTCAACCTTCACTGAAAAACTATGCAATCTATCCTAGCAAGACTGTTCAACCCAAAATTTATACAATTTTGGGCAGCAATCAGCTGCTCAGCCCAAAACTTGCATAATCCTTCTAGGCATGTAGACCAACTCCCTCTCAAAATGCGCAAATTTTCCCCTAAGTCAAGGAGGCTGTTTCATGTGCCATTGGGTTGACTAGTTCCATTCAGGACTAAGAAAACTTGACTTGCATACATGGGATTCTTTTTCCCAAAATAGGAAAGAGAAACATGCAAAAAAAACATCCCTTGATTTTGGGGAGCTATTTTTAGCAGTTGGAGGTTACATGCAAAGATCGTTTTAGAATCTTTCCTCAAAGTGTCGCTTTTTCCTAGATTTGTAGCATGCATGTCTGAACATAAAACTTATTTATTTGATGCTTTAGAGCTCAATTATTCACATTGATCTTGGAGCTCTGACATCCAACAACGCATCCAGGAGTCTTTGACACATCCAACTCAACTATCTACAGGTAAGTCCTCTTAACTTGTCTTTTGCATCATTTATCTCGTTTTTTGTTTTTTGGGTTGTGTGAGCATTGTTAGCTTGATTTTTTTGAATTCTTGTTTTCGTTTTAAAGCATATTAGCTTGTACTACCATTATTTCAAATTTTGTTAGCATCTCACTACTGTCACATATGTAACACAATTTTGCATGAACATCGCTGATTCAGTGACTCACTTCACACATATGCATGTTGTTCTATTTCCAGAATCTTTGATTCACTGTTTGTAATCATGGCCATTCACTCTTGCTTACACTCCTTATCGCCATGCATTCACATTCACGTTTCCATTCAGTTTCCCGTTAGCGGGTCTGGGAAACCTTGGCCTAGAATCTACCTCACAAATAAAACATTGCAGAATCCTAAGAGGGAAGGCACTTCCTTCCTCTAAGAAAATGCACATTTCTTCCTAGTGACTATCCTCCAGTCATGCATTGTGCAATTCTGAGAGGCAGTGACTACTGGCTTAGAAAAATGCGTAATGCAATCACTAGGCCTACAACCCTTGCTAGTAGAAATTTCACATTGTGCAATTCGAGCAGTTAACAGGCCTCCAGATAATGTAGACTTTTGCACAGTTCTGGCAGCTAGTCTCCCAACCTCCTAGGAAAAATTATGCAATCCTTTGTAATCAATCCTAAGTAATGTTGCATGTTGTTCCTGAAGTTTGCTTTGGTTTTAGATGACAAATTTGTTGCCATGCAAGTTGCTATGTCTCCAGATCTAACAGGTGTTCCTCCACCTCTCAGCAGTTCAAGATCAATGGACTCCAAGAAAGTCGGATCAAAGGACATTGACGGAAATGCAACTAGAATGGCAGTTGAGTGAGTGCCTATAAGTTTGTCGATCTATGAAGACACCAAGCTGATTGTAGACAAGGACATCAAGTTCAAATGGAAAGAGTTCAATGACGCATTTGTAGGCACATTTGGGGAAGATATAAAAGACTACCAACTATATGTGAATATTCACAAGTCTTGCTTGTACTAGATTGCATGCAGGTATCCTGTGCTCCCATGCATAGACATGATACATTAGATCATCTCGCACACTGATATTAAGACAATAACATTGAGTAGTGTTAGCAGGACAAAGATTGCTACCTTCACGGCACATGATTATGAAAAAATGTATCATATGCTGAAGCTTGTGATCACCATGGATACATGCTTCAACATACCCAACAACAATGCCAACTCCAAAGATAACTTGAAGAACTATGTGAAGGAGCTGGCCAAATTCAAGACGACAATCAATCAGGTCTACAAGATGAAGATACTACGGAAGGCGTATCAATGCTTGGTCATCTTTTCATATCGCTTGTATGGCCAAGAGAGCACATAAATCTTCCTGTAGAGTTTGGTGATCGAGTTTGACCGACTGGCCAGAGAAGGAAAAGAATGCAACTGGTTTGACATGTTGGCTCACCAGCTGGAGGAACATGTAACAAGAGCTTGACAACCACCCAAAGCTTAGCAGGAATAAATCTACATGTCCGCTTACATCTTGGATGCAATCTATGCCTGTTAGGAGTTCTTGGGCTTGAAGTGGGCATGTACATCAACGAAGACCTCTGTCAACACTTATTGTAAGATGTTGTCTGAATGCAGCTTCAGAGGAGTTATCACATAGCTATTCGATCATTTTTTCACCCCGGTGTATAAGATGATATTTGAATATGATCCACCTTGCATGCCGAAGGCAACAATGGAGGCAATGATTGATATAGCAAATTGGTATGCCTCACTGCTAGGAACCTTCATAGGGATGTATAGTGTGGAGAAGCCTCTGCATGTTCCATCAAGGTTTTCCTTGGACAAACTCATCGTACAGGAAGTATCATATCACATCTCGGTAGGATTGTCAGCTAGGCTACACCAGAAGAAGAAGGCACCTTGGCCCACTCTTCCATTGCGAATCGAGTTATACGAGATACCGAATTTCAAGCATTCAGATGTGGAGGTAGAGGAGATCATGAAATATCCATTGAATACCTGGAGCCTGAACCTGTATGACCTACATTGTCTTGTGAAAGACCACTACATGAGAGGTCAATGTACTTGGATCCACAGGGTATGTCATTGGGTAGATGAGGACCCATGGAGATATTGTTACAACTTCTCCAGACCCAATGAACTGATCAACCTCACTATGGAATGGTTAGCAAAGAAGCATCTGAGAGAGCACCAACAACAGAGTTAAACATACCAGTGTGTGACAAGGCAAGAGGAATATTGTCCACAACATGGAGGAGGAACAAAGCTGTAAGTTATGAGAAGACCCACTTATGCAGAAAACTGCTTTGGCAATAGAGGTGAAGAGGCAACAACGAGACACGAGGAACACGTGTTATAGCTCCAAATCTCACTATTATGGTTTGTGATGCTGCACTCATGGCCTAGGGAAACCCCTCCTTCCAGACCTGGTCTCAAATTTAAAAAACAGTGTTTTATTCCTTATACGCGACATTGCCCTGAGTTAAATGTGTGTATACACGGGTAGGCATATACCCAACCCGCGTATATGTATTAAAACGCTTAAAAAAATATAAAATTCCTTATTTTCGGGTGGATATCGCGGGTTTTACCTATTGATCACCTATTAGTGCATGTATCCCAACCAACTCCCAACTAAAAAACTACTTTGGGAGAGGTATAAAAAGACCTCAAAGGGAAGGCCTAAAGGGAGGATAGAAGAGAGAGAAAGGTTATTATACTGAAAATTTTCCCCTGACCAGGTCTGAAGACCCTTGTGCCTTCTGCACTTCCCCCATTTATACAAGAAACCCTTGTTTCCTTGTGTGTTGATGTTCATCCACTAGTTATGGCATCATGGAGTGAGTCTTGGAAGGAGATATGCTAAAGGGTTGAGGCTGGGCAGATTTGGAAGGAAGCTTTGCTTGGAGCCTGTGAAAGGTTACTCAGGTGATATTACTCCTTTTGTACATTCTATTTGTCTATAATAAAGAAACACGTCTTGGTTCCCAATATGCTTCTTCTTTATGTTTATGATGTTCATGTTTGAATTCATATGTGAATGGTTGTTTAAAGTTCATAACTAACTACCTTCATTTATAACATGAAGATGATTTCTTTATAAGTATTTGTCCATATACTATTGTATTATTTGGAATTGGTTGTTTTACAAGACAAAGGAGCGAAAGGGACTTGAAGAAGGGTTTGGACCGTTGAGGAACTTCTCAAACGTAGGACCTGAGGTACGCCCCTCTTACAATAGAATTTGCTTATCATAGCATAATTGTTGTGTGAAAGTGTGTTTCTCTATTTAGACAACTTTTAGTCTGCTAGGGTTTCCACCCAAAATCCCTAGGGGAGCAATTCCCTCAACAAAATTGGTGACTCCATTGGGGATAACACTCTTGTTGTTCCTATTTTGGGTGTTTGTCAAGCCAATCAGGGCTCAGTTGGTTGTTGGTCTGTTGTTACTGGCTGGTCTATTCTTGAATTCTAAGTTTTGCCAGTTTCTTCAATTTGTTTTTTATTTTTCTTGAAATCTTTCATATACGTTGTTTTCCTTAGTTACAGAAGCGTACGTACGCTTGTTTCTTGAAGTAAACCCGCGTATATTCAGGTTTTCTCGGGCACAGTCACGTATACACGCAATCTGCACATAAGTGCAATCGCATATATATTGTAATTTTCAAGATTTATAAATTTTTGTGTCTCTGATGGTTTGTCTTGTGGTTTGATTCAGTTTGAAACAGTCATTTTTTCAGTATCAGTTGTTTGTTTTACAGCAAGCGTCTTACTCCAATTTCTCTCTGATTGTAAGGAGTATTGGTCTTGTTTCATTTTTGCAAGCGTCATTGTTTTTTGCTAAAAGCACGCAAGATTTCTTGTTGAAATCTTGGCTGCTCTGATTTATCAGAGTAGAAAGATTGTTATCAATCTTTGTGTTGAATTTGGTTTTTGGTGACTTTTTGTTTGCTTGACAAAACCGCTTTTTGTGACCATCTACTTCTTTGTTTCATGAAAGTTGTCGATTGATACTTTCTTGAAATTGTCTTTTTGATCTTTTTGTTCTTTGTTACCAAAGCTTTCATTGCTTCTTTCGATTGTTAAAAAGCATCTTTAAACACATTTATTTTTGTTGAGTTTTCATTCATTGTATGGTGTCAGCTTGCAAAAGTGTTTGTTGCTTATTGTTTCAATCAACAAAAGTTTCAGTTTTGTTGAGAGCATTTTTTAAAAGACTCTTTTGTTGCTACTTTGAAGAAAACTTTTTGAAAGACTTTGTTTTTCTTTCTTGAACTTGTTTTTCATTTAGTTTCCTTTTAGTGAATGAAAGTGCTTTATGTTTGTCTTGAGTTTTGTTTTTAGTGTTTAGATGAAATGAATGGTAGCATCTCATATTCCATTTAGACATTCTAAGTGGCAAAAGAAAACTTGATAAGCAAAGAAACTTTCATTTCTTGTTTTTAGAGTTATTTTGAATCTTGCATCAAGCATATAGTTGTTGCATTAGGATAGATTTGCATCTCTTTAGGCATACATAGCTTTGTTAACTTTTGTGAGTGTGAAGTGTGAATCAACGAAAAAGGAAAAGTTTGTTTTTTTAGAAGTTTTCCTTGAACCCTATAGAAATTACTTTTCATCGGAAAACAAAGACAAGTGCACATGCATATAGTTAGGTTTATTAATTTCTTTTGCGTCAAAAAAACACCACTAGTTTCACTTCCATCATCTCCTGACATAAAGAATAGCCCATTTTAAAATCAAGCGCTAACTAAAATTCACTAGAACTTTTTCTTTTAAGTTAAATACACCAAGAAGTTTTAGGATTTTAGGGCCTTGGCTTAGGCGAGTAGAGAGTTAACTCTCCAAGGCCATTTAAAAGTCAAACATAGGAGTCTGAATAATGAGAGAAAATCCAATAGCATTAGGAAGACCAGGAAAGCTCCAGATCTGGAGGTTAAGCACAAGGGTCTGTGAAGATAGGGAAGAGAGATACCCACTCTCCTACTTGTCTGAACTTACCTCACGACTGTTTCGCCTGGATTCTGCGACGAGTTGGTATCCATAGTTTCTACTCCTAGGGAACTACATAGGTGGTTGTGGAGGGGAATCCCGTGGCACCTGAGGTCGACATTGTATCACTCTCGAAAATACTACTGGAGGGCACCCTTGCAAAGCTTCAAGGCTTGCACCGGTGCAAGCTGTTATTAGGAGGTCAGCGTAACTTCCTCTGTTACCTTCGTTGATAGGCCTGGGCCCTCATCATCCCAGACTATCTTCGGAAGGCTCCTTATTTCACTTTCTTGTATTTTGGTGTGCGGTCCTAATCACCCGAAGCGGAAATACTTGGAAGTTGTTTGACTGGTTGTATCTTTTGGGACTTTATAGTGGGTGCTCTATGCTCTTAGTTGGCCTAGCTTTCAATTTTTTGAGTCTTTAGTTAGATCTTAAACAAGAAATTCAAAGTAGCTGACCGATCTCCTAGATGGTCTCGAAGACTTCGTGGTCTTTCATCACTGAGCTTAGAGCCTTCTCTGAGAAGGCGCAGAGGTAATAATACCGGTGGGTTTCATTCCACAGTAATTGACACATCGAGGATTGATCCTCCTCTCAGGGACATTAGTATTCAAGAAAGGCTTGGTACTTCCGCGGAACAAGAGAGGAACACTCCAGTTCTTTCTCGAGTTCGCTTACAAGTGGAGAATAACATCTAGGTAGAAGAACTTTTAGAGTCATTAGCAGCTCTGAATTCACCTCTACCATCCAGTCATCTAGACGTATTACAATACGTTGGGATTCTGACGCATAGACCATCAAGTCCAGGTTATGCTACGCGCTTACCTTCGATGACCACTACTGGAAGTATGGCTTCTACAAGTGCTACGATAGTGTAGACTCCCATATCTATACAAGGGGGTGGAACTATTTCCATCCCCTCCATCTCTTTATTAAGATCTTTTGCTATTAGGTCTTTTGTTGGGTCTACCTCCATTCTGTCCATGAGTGGAAATTCCCCAACCAATGCTTTTGGTTCTGGATTCTTCCCATTTTGCGCCCATTCGCAGGGCATTCCTTCAGCTCCATTTGGAGCCTCCATGTCCATGATGAGTGGATTGGCTTCGTTCCAAGGTTTTCCATTTGGAAGTGGTCATATACCACATTCCAACCCAACGATAGGATCCATGCCTTTTTCTTCTATAGGACAAAGCAGTAATCCTCTCCAAGGTTGGAATAACCCTGGGCTTAGTAACGTCGGAACTGGGAATCCATTTTTTGGCCAATATGGGAATAGGCCTTATACCACAGTTAGTTCATTCCAAAGTATTCCTCCCTTAGCTTCGGCTTGGAATCCATATAAGGGGTTATCAACTCCTTATAATTTTTCAGAAGGAAACTTTGCTGGGTATGGTGGATATACGGCCGGAGTTGGTCAAACTCTGAGTTTTGCTGGATCACAAGGCTTGCCTTTTGGTTCAGCGGGTTCTACTAGTTACTTTGGGTAGCTTGGTGCCCTCCAAAATCCAGGTCAATATTTTTAGAGCTTTGGGAGTTCCGCCCAGTCAGGGTGGAATCCCCAAGCTCCTCCTAGACTTCCATTTCTAGCAACATTGAACTTGCCATATCTCACTAAGTTAATCAATGATCCAAGCAAGTACAATCCGGCCTGGCCTCCGGTCCCAACCAAACTCCCTTCGGATATTCCAAAATTTGAAGGGAAGAGAGGTGAGGACCCAGGCGACCATGTAACCACATTCCACTTATGGTGCTCATCAAACTCCCTGATCGATGACTCGGTTAGGTTGAGATTATTTCAACGCACCTTGACTGGTAATGTGGCCAAATGGTATATAGAATTGCTTGGGGGTAGCTTTACATCATTCACTGACTTAGCCAATATTTTCTTAAACCATTTTCAGTTTCCTGTCCGGTATGATGCCGGAACCGAACTACTAGCCACTTTTCGTTAGGATAGGGCAACTCACATTCCTGATCATATTCAGGAATGAAGATAGAGAAAGAGGCTCATTAAAGCTGAAATCCCTCCGGAGTACCGTCTCGAGTGGTTTTTGAAGTCTTTGATACGTGAGATCTCCAAGGATGTTTCCATGTCTAGGGTCTATTATGAGGAGCAAGCCATTTTTAGGGCCCAACAATTAGAATTGATCTACTCTCAGTCTGGGATCCTACAAAAGTACTTGCCAGATGCTCTTGGGTCCAAGGTTGACGTAGCTAAGTCAAAGCCAGGTCCCCATGCGGATGGTATTGTTGGGTCGGTAGACACGAATACAGTGAACTTGTTGAATCAATTGAAACAGTTGTCTTTACAAACTGCTTCTAATAACCAAGTCACATTGTCTAACCCTACAACTTCCCAAAACTCTTCGATTAATGTTGTCCAATCTAATAACCCCAAAGGAAATCAAAATTCCAATGGGAAAAAGAAAGGACTAGGTAAGAAAAAGAACCAGGATGGGAAGCCTGATGCAAATAAATATGGCAATAATGCTGGCAGTGGTAGAAATGAGTTGAAAAATAAAGTCAAGTTTCCATGCAAGTTGTGCAGTGGAGACCATTTAACTCATCTTTGCCCCAAGATTGAAGATGCTCAGCACTTGTTAGGGCAACAAGGGACTTCTAGTTCCCAAGCTGTGTTAACCAATCCTTTCCCCAAGGGTAGTAACTTCTTGCTGGCACGATTTCAAACCTTAGAACCTCTGTAGGGGGCAACAAAGAAGTGGAAAAATCGTCGAGTGTTTTCTTGATGGGTTCTAACATCCATGTGGCTACTTGGTCACGTGATTATGGTGAAGCTGAAACTTCCAAGGACAAGGCTGTTCCCGGAAGTATTGACCTTCATATCGAGCGACCCCCTGTTGAGACTATACCACGGATACCGAAAGGTTCTGCTAAACGCGTGACTATTAATCGTAATGTTAGGGCCGCCTAGAATTACTCCATTGTGGAAGATCTAGCTTAGAGCCTATGTGCTATGTCTGATTTAGAGGTTCTCTAGTCGTTTCCGGCTCAGAGAAGTGCTTTACTTTCCGCGATTGGAGCAGTTTATCCAACTAATTCTTTAGTGCTCAATTTCGACATGTTAAATGTCAAAAAGCGACTCCCTCATCATATGGCTTTTCAAATAAAGTCTACATACTGGAAAATTAACATTTTTCACACCGTTATTGATGAAGGGGCTTCCACGTGTGTCATGTCGATGTCATGTTGGAAGGCTATTGGATCGCCTTCGGCTGTTCCTTCACCTACCATCTTGACTGCAATCGATGGCCATTCTCATAAGCCGCATGGGATTATCTCGACCTTTCCTATATGTGTTGGGGGGAAGGTCGTTAATATTGAAGTAGAAGTCGTAGATGCTAACCTAGACTATAATCTCCTCCTAGGAAGGAACTGGGTATATGAAATGGATGCTGTTGTTTCGATTCTGTTTCGTGTCATTTTCTTTCGTCATGAGGGGAAAATCGTGAGGATTTATCAATTAGATTATTTTCCAGTTGATCCTCAAGCAAGCTCCGACTCTACTGTTCCGTTAGTGGATAACCCTCGTCCGCCTACCGAGAATCTAGGAGTAGGGATGTATTCCTCATTGATGGGTACTTTTGAGTTTCCCTCTCCTATCACTAAAATCAATGCCATTTCATCATCTAAGGAGTCTTCTCAAGAAGAGTTCTTTCGAACTTGTTATTTTTTAGACCCTTGGACCTTGCCTTCACCTACGACCACATTAGTTGAAGGACAAGGGAATGGAATGGCATTTCCTATATCTGCAGCTGAGCTTAGATATCAGTCTATCGTCAACTCTGCAGATGACGATTCTACTCCTTTTTACGAAGAAGAGTTAGATGACGATGTGGCCGCGGCTTGGAGCCTCGACTCTACCTCTGCTTTGGACTACTTAGATTCAGTTTTGCCTTCGGAAGAAGCGATTCTGGAAGCAATGATGGGTATAGATCGACCTTGGGAAGATTTACACCATCGTTCATACTTTATTCCTCCATTGCAAGAAGTAGAATCTAGATTCTTTGAGCTCTGTACTAGTGATGTTTGTACGATGTCAAACCCTTTGGCTCTAGGACACGTTCGTGTCGAAGGTAATTTGTCGGTGATTTAGAAAACAACACCTATAAACATCTCTAGGGACCCTAACACGGTCGAGAATCTCTTCATTGGAATTGAGTGTTCCCCTAAAGAAATTCAAAGTTACACAGACTTGTTCAAGGAATTTCGGGATGTATTCGCTTGGTCTTATGAAGAAATTCATGGCATTGACCCATCTATAGTTCAACATGAGATCAAGATGTATGAAAATGCCAAACCAGTTCATCAGAGGCTTCAGCCGGTCAACCCTAGGAAAGAAGTAGCTATCCAAGCAGAAGTAGAGAAGCTGTTAAAGGCGGGTTTTATATACCCTGTTCCTGTTATTGATTGGGTTTCTAATCTAGTCCTTGTAGATAAAAAGCAAAGAACAATCCGAGTATGCATCGATTTTAGGGACTTAAACAAGGCTTGTCCCAAAGATAATTACCCCATGCCATTCATTGATCAGATTATCGATGAGTGTGCAGGTAATGAGATTTTTTCCTTCATGGATGGATTCTCTGGTTATAATCAAATTTCTACCCGTCCTGAAGACCAACATAAGACAACCTTTATATGTCCCTGGGGTACCTTTGCCTCTAGAAAGATGCCTTTTGGTCTTAAAAATGTTGGAGCTACCTTTCAACAGGCCATGTCATTGCTTTCCACGACATCAAGCATGTCATCAAAGTGTACTTAGATGATCTCGCTGCTCATTCTCGAAAGAGAACTGATCACCCTAGCCACCTTCGAATGGTTTTCGAGCGATGTCATTTTTATAAAATCTGGTTGAATCCCAACAAGTGCATTTTTGTGGCTACGTCTGGTCGGCTTTTAGGGTTCATTGTGTCAAATGAAGGGATTCAGGTTGATCCCTTCAAGGTTGAGGCAATAGTTTGGTTGCCTCCCCCGTCCTCAATTTGTCAACTTCAGAGTCTTCAAGGGAATGCTATTTTCTTAAGGTGGTTTATAGCAAGCTATGTTGATATCAATAAAGGGTTGATGCGGTTGCTATGGAAAGGAGTTCCATTTGTATGGGACGAGTTTGCACAACGATCGTTCAATGCTTTGTAAAAAGCATTAGTCTCTACCCTGCTTTTGAGTCCACCGGGTTATGGCAGAGACTTCCTTTTATATCTCGCTGCAGCAGAATCAACCATTGGTATGGTTCCAGTTCAGGAGGACGATGCTCTCATTGAGCATGTGATTTATTATTTGAGCCGAGGCTTAATAGGTCCCAGACTTCGCTATTCTCTAGTTGAGAAGTTGGCCTTGGCAGCTGTCCATGCTCTCCAGCAGCTCCATCGTTATATCTTGCTACGCAAAAATTTTGTTTTAACGGTAGTCAATCCATTTCAATTTGTCCTCAGTAGGAGAGTGATTAGGCCCAAATATAATAGATGGATAGTCATCTTGCAAGAATTCAATCTCGAGTTCTTGTCAGCCAAGTTTAAGAAATCCATGGTTTTCACTTAGCTAATTTCTGAGCTTGTGGAGAGGATATTGTTTATGAGGAAAGTTTTCACGACGAAGATTTATTCCTCATCTCTTCACTTGACCCTTGGTATGGAGATATCATTGCCTATCTCCAGACTTCGAAGTTTCCCTCTACTTTCTCCAAGGTTGAACGTCGTAAATTATGTCACCTAGCCAAAAATTATGTTATCATTGGTGAAACCTTATACCATCGAGGGGTTGATTCAATCCTTCAGCGCTGTTTAACCTTGGAGGAAGCAGAGTCAGTGCTTAATGATTGCCAGAGTGGAGCTTGTGGTGGTCGTCTATCGGGGCTTGCTATAGCCCAGCGCATCTTACGTGTTGGCTATTTTTGGCCTTCACTTTTTAAAGACTATGTAGAAGTGGTCAAACGCTATCACCCTTGTCAGATATTTACTCAAAAGATGCGTGCTCATCCAGCTCCTCTTTTTCCCGTTGTCACCGTCGGTCCTTTTACTAAGTGGGGTATTGATTTTACAACTTGTAATCCGCCTTCAGCGATGAATCATAAATATATTATTGTGGCTATAGACTACTTTACGAAGTGGGTTGAGGCCATGCCCACTTATAAAAAAGATAGTGACACTACAGCTTTGTTTCTTTTCAATCAGGTTATCTCAAGATTCAGTGTCCCGAGAGAGATTGTCACTGATCATGGAAGTCACTTCCAAAATCCACTGATGTCTGAATTGGCTCTTAAATTAGGTTTCCGCCAAGAGCATTCATCTCCTTATTATCCTCAGGCCAATGGACAAGTTGAGGCAGTTAATAAAACTCTTAAGACAATACTCCAATGGAAAATCGACAAAAACCGGTCCAATTGACACATTATGTTGTATTCGGATCTTTGGGCATACCAGACCTCCGTAAAGACTGCTATTGGTTTTACACCTTTTCAGTTGATTTACGAGATGGTATCTATCTTTCTGATCGAATGTGAAATTCCATCTCTCAAGTTAGCTGTAGAGATCCTTCCAGAGACTCCGAGTCTCGAAGAGCACCTCCTTCACTTGGAACATCTCGATGAGCAGCGTCGAGATGCTGCCACGATGAATGAGGCTCATAAGAAAAGGGTCAAAATGCAGTATGATAAATCTGTCTGTCCTTGAATCTTTTTTGAAGGTGACCTTGTCTTGGTCTATGACCCAGATAAAGACACCTTGGGGGTAGGCAATTTTAAGCCTATGTGGTACGGTCCTTTCATTATTAAATGAGTTTTAGAAAAAGGGTCATATGAGTTAATCGATTTTGAGGGAAACAAGCTGGCAGAGCCCCGAAACAGGCTATACCTAAAGAAGTATTTTTCTTAAGTAGGAGTTAGGCAATGGCTTATTTGTATATTATGTATATTTGTACATATATCATCAATATTTTTGTGACGTCAACACTTTTTGGTCTGCTGTTGCAGGTATTGATGGATGACTTGGTCTATTTTGGGTTCGCCAATGGTGCTAGTCGGCACACTCGAAATCTCGCTTCCGCAACTTGGGTACTTTATTATCCAACTGGTCAATTGATGGCATCAAGAGGCATATGCATTGGTCCCGCTTCAAATAATATGGCTAAGTATACTGCTTTTATTAATTTACTATCCGAGGCAATCTCTTATGAGATTGACTCATTGGTAGTTTATCTCGATTCTCAATTGATAGTGTCTCAATTAAACAACATTTATCAGGGAAGGGATCCATGTTTATATCGCCAGTATTTAAGGGTGAGGTTGTTGCAAAGATCATTTTGTTTATATTAATTATTTGCACATTCCAAGATCTCATAATTGGTTAGCTGATTCTATCGCTAATCAAGCATTAGAACTGGCACATCAATCATTCATTCATAATAAAGTCAAGCATCCAAAAAGTCAAACTGTATATATTATATATATATATATATATATATATATATATATATATATATATATATATAATATATATTATATATATATATATATATATATATATATAATATATATATAATCATAAAAGCATCCGGAGTGTACATATGCTATCCAAAAATATACAAAATTGCGACTCAAATGCCCATAATCATGTCTGACATATCTAATGCCCTGGCTCAGGATGAGTGGCCAAGTAAGTAACTATTGCATTGGCTACACGCCGAAAAGTGCGAACCTAGTCACGTGGCATGCCAACCACATGACACTATATATCCTTAGGAAGGTCCTCTATAGCAGCCATCGGTACTCGACAGCTTAGTCTCGTCAAGTGTCGTTGGACGTTGTGTAGAGTCCATTCTCTCTTAGCATCCACCTCTTCAACTCCTCGGCCACATCGTCTGTGCCGCAGGAGTCCATCTGGTCGTACTGGCCTAATGTCTGGATCATGATCATTATATTAGTCATTTGAATCTCATCAAAAAATAGTTTTCAAAATGCAACATTATATTTGAAAAATCCAAAAAAATCATAAAATCAAAAAATCCTTACCAATATCGCCCCATGCTGCGTCCGGCGGTAATGCTAGGTCAGGATCTCCTCGGAAATCTAGCGATGATCTGCTAATCCCACCAGGTGAAGAAGTCATCGTCGAAAGCAGTCCTAGGAACCTCCCCACACCCCAGACGTTTTATTAGATTAGCCCAATGGCCCATGCATGGATCGTGTTAGTGTCAGTCTTTTGAGCCTTCCTCCAGTGATCAAATATGCTCTTACAAAGTAGTCTCAGAGTGTCAAGGTCAATTTTTTTCATTTCAGTGAGTCTTCAAGAAAAAATTGGTCACTAGGCATTAGGTCTAGGGTTTGCTTTCACTCTTCTCAAAGTTGCCCAAATGTCAGTCTATGTCACTATTCAGCTGAGTCTATCATCATTCATATGGTTTTTATCATCATGTCAAGTTCCATTGGGTCATTTTACAACTTATTCATGCTTCAGTTGTGCCTTGGTAAGGTCCATTTCCCTCTCCTAGGGTTTTGGAGGTAATTTCTCTTGGATGGTCAAATAATTGGCAAAACTTGTATCCAGATGTTCATACACCTTCCCCTATCCTTCATGTACCTTATTAAACACTTCCCATCACTGAGATCCCCCAAATTCCTCATTTTTGAACAAACCATAGTTTCTTGCTACAACCTGGCAATTTTCTAGGTTGGCCTGTGTTTTTCTCTTTTGAACACCTTCCCCTCACTCAATCTCTAAGATTCCACTTTCCCCTGCTTCCTAACATCCCTCCCTACTTCCAAAAATTTCCCCAAGAATTTAGAAGCCCCTTATCCCTTTCATTTCGCTTCATTTCGACAAAATCCCTTGTTTCACACATTGGGATAAGTTTCACTCAAAAGATGTCCCAGAGCAATCAAAGATGAATTTTGAGAAACAGAGAGATTTTTTTGTCCACAATAGGCCAGGGAAGAAAAACCTCCTTCACTTTTTACACAGGTGTCATGGTTTTAAAGAAATGTCAAAAATAAAATCGCCTCGGGAGAATTGATGCACCCCTGAAGTGACCTTGGGAAAATCAATTTTTCTCCTAACTTGGTTTTCCAAATAAATTTCATGATAAGTTAAAGGGTAACTAGACAAAATTATCTTTCCAATGAGCTATCATGAGCTCAATTTTGAATTGAGGAAGGCATTCAAAAGTTGACTGCAACAGCACTCTGCCTTGAGGCAGCCTCATTTGGCACATTTTGACCAGTCTTGGAAAATTTCATTTTTCACAAGGAAAATGAACTCCAAATTGAAAAATTATAGCTTTAGTGGAAATTAGACTCCGATACATTTCCAACGAGCTATCTTGCGCTCGATTTCAATACCGGGAAGGCCTCCAAACGCCTCTTACAGAATGCACTATGCATTGGGTCTGTGCGCTACGCATACAGGTGTGCGCTACGCACTGGGCCTCACTGGCCAGTGTAAAAAAAAAAGGCGCTATGCATATAGGTGTGCACTATGCATTGTATTCGAGTGCTACACACTCAGTCACAACCCCAAAAATCTTTTTGTTAATGCGACCAGATCTTGCCAAATCGACTCCAAAGCTTGCAAGTAGGTTTTTCATGGCTGCTCAGTCAATTTTAAAATGTTTGAAGTGTGTTTCAAAGATGGGAATTTGATGTATGGGGTCTTGGAAAATGAAACCCTAGGTTCATGAAAAAATCATTCCTTAAGGATTTTTTTTAAAGATCTGTGGGTGGTTCAGTGAATATTTCTCATCCTCTATTGATGAAAACCAGCTCCATGCTCATTTGTAAACCCTAGTCAACATTTCAAAGGGCACACATTATATTTTGTTCATTTGTCAAGCAGTGACCATTTTGTGCGAATTCATTGAAAATGGAGCATTATCATTATGGCTTATTTTGTATGATGCTTTGGTAAACATAGAAGAGTTTTGAGTATGCATTGAAGTTTGGCTTCACCACACCTATATCACTATACATATCAGAGACATCTTGATACCAAAGCCATGTCAGACACAGATTCAGTTTATGAGCAGGAGGTAGAAGCTGACCAGGAGACTTGGCTCGAGAGGGTCAACATTCACTTAGAGAAGTTGTTGGCAAAGGATAATAGAGATAAAGATATGCTCTGACACATGAAACATCATTATTGGGCTCGCATGCATGTTTGCAAAGCGAAAATGAAGATCCTTAAGACGCGTTTGAGCAAAGCGCTAAAACAACGAAAAAGGCTCAATCCACTTCAAGTTTTGGCCAAGGCTTTGTAGTTGGGCATGATACATGATGGAGGGTCTTCACTCCAAATTTGGGCAAGTTCGGAGAAATTTTTTTCGTTTCAAAATTTTTGTCTTGCAAAACAGGTTTTTTGGCTCAACGCGTAGCGCATAGCGCACTACCCTGAATATTGGGAGGTCCAAATGAAAAATGGCTTGTATTTTTGGATTTTTTATGAGGAATTACACATTATCAGCTATTTCCGAAGCATTTCATCGTGATTTGGATGGTCAAAAGGTCCAAAAACATCATGAAAACCACCTTGTTGCCACCTTTTGCCACAACAGGAAGTACCTCTGGGAGAATTCAGTTTTGAGGGGGAAAATGAGCTCCAAATTGGAAAATTCCACTTGGGTTGGAAATAAGACATCCAGGGCTTTCCAACAAGCTATCATGCGCTCAATTTGGATGTCAAGAAGTGCCCCAAAAATAGGCTCAAATGTGCGCTATGCATAGGGATCAGGGGTGCTACGCATATAGTTTTTGGCCCAGTTTTTCACCTTCAGCTCAAGAATTCAGCTAGTTTTCACCAGTTTCACTCATTGATGTAATTTTTGACCCAAAATGATGTAATTTGATGTATGTAAGGTAACATGGAACTTATCTACCTTCTTCTAGATGATTCATTCACAAATTAGCAAGAAATTAATGTAATGAATCAATTTCCTTCTTTTTAGAGGTAGGTTGTTTGGTCATCTAGATTCTTGCTCCATGTTTAGAATTTGTTCAAACTGCTCCTAGAAGGAGGAGCTTGATGCCTAGAGGTTAGGGAATAAGGATAGCTTGGTCTATATATGTAAATTTTCATTCAACAAGAGAGGTTGGACTCTTGGGAATAGCTTGACACTCTATTGTACATATCTTATCTGCATTTTTGGCAAAGGAAAGACCAGGGTTTTGCAACACTATTTGGGATTCATGTGGCTTTATGTGTTGATGGTGTGTTTCTTTCAGTACTTGTAAGTTGTTTATGTGTACCTCTTTCCTTCTTTAATCTTCTGCAATTGAGCAAATGAAGTGTTAAGGTAGAATCCATAAATTTGCTATGCTCTACCTTTAAATTTGTTTAATTTTCAATGTTTTCATCTGTTTAGGGAGGATCCTTGATGTTTCTTGTTTTCCTTAACCTCTCACTAGTCAGATCTGTCCATTCAATCACTTTAAATGCATCAAAAAAATTGCCTATTTTGCCCCAAGTAGACCTCCGCAAAAACTGTGCCTCATCCCCGCACCCAAAATTACCTTTCCCTTGAATTCAACAAAACTTCAAAAAAACCAATTTCAAAGTTCTTGTACTTCATACCTAGCCTAAAATTAGTCATCAATTTAGTCATCTCAACTTCATTGATCACCTTTTGCCGAGATTGACTCGGAGAGAGCCCTCTCCTGTCCTCGTAGGGCTAGCTACGAGGCTGAGCGTGGTTTGATGTAGCCTCGAGTTTTACCTTATTTCAACCTAAGGTAGATTTGAGCACTAACATAGTGGCAACCATACTGGGGTAGAAATATCAATGGTTTGCTTGCTGATGAGTTTATTTCACGAGTCTTAGACAGAGTCTGAAGTCACGCTAGGTAGCTTTCGAAACGCTCTTGCTATGCATAAGCGAAAGTAGATAAACGCTGCTTCAGTCGATCTCCGGTTCGCTTGTGAATACTTGATTTGAAAATCACCCCAGTAAACTTGTTCGTTCTAGACCTTTGGATGATTGAGTCTAGAAGTCGATTGGCTGAATTATTTCAATTCTTTTGATCTTTTGATAAACACACTGGATTCAAAAAGACATACAAGAGCTAATCCAGATCTGAATCCGCCTCATATTTACGAAAATCCAAACTTGATTCGAAAAATCCTCCGTCAAGAAAGCTCGGCGACTCCCGTGATGAAATCCCATTCATGTCCTACAATTTTTGAATATCTTGAAGAACTTGTTTTTGATGAAAAGTTTGAACTGTCATTGTTTAAAACCAAGTCTGAAAACGCTCTTGATTCTATAGTTCCAAATCCTGATTTTGCTGCAGCTCTTGAATTTGAAAAACACAATAAATTAATTGAAAATTTTATCTTGAGGCACCTTCAGACCGACATCCAAGCTGCAAATCTTGCTGATTTCTTAGAAGCTGTATCTGCAAATATTGGATCTACTGCCATGGCATCCACCTCTAGAATTCCTATTGAACCGCCTTTCATTCCCACCATCCTTGTGCAACCTATAATTACTTATTCAAAATCTACAGCCAATTCCCCTCCTTCATTCCACATCGCTTCTCCTCCGCATACACCTCCGCATACACCTCCGCATACTCCTCATACTTCAGCTACACCCACTCCACCAACAACCCCTAGACTAAATCCACCTAGAGCAATGGCTACTCGTTTCGCACCTCTTGCTTTACCTTAGCAATTGCATGATATGCCCACAGATTATCAGAGTAAGATTCCTCTTTTTGATGGCACTCCTCAAAGTGTGTCCGCTCAGCAACACATAGACAAAATGGCAGATTTTTGTGATTTACATGAGATTGATGAGGAGGACATAACTATGCGATTGTTTGTGCAAACATTTGGAGGAGAGGTAAGAAAATGGTTCAGAGGCTTGGGAGCTAGAAGTGTACCTACATTGGCTGAACTTCATAAACAGTTTCTAGATCGTTGGGAACTCAGAAAAGATCCACTTCAGATCAATGCCGAGTACAACAATATCAAACGCAATCATGGTGAGTCTGTCCAAGACTACATTATTAGATTTAATACAGTTTATAATGCTATTTTGAATGATTTAAGACCATCTAGAAAATCAACTCTTCTTAAATTCCCGGATGGTTTTGATCCGGAGATGGCTTATTCATTACGAGACAGAGATCCGCCTACTTTATAAGATATGCAAAAGATCGTCGTTAGTGTTGAGGCAAATCTGAATGATAAGAGAGCACGATTGAAAGCAGAGAAAAGAGTGACTATGAAGGAAGAATCTACATCAGAACTGCCTTGGCTTCGTGAGATGGAAAAAATGTTCAAAAGAATGAACCTTGACAAATCAGAACCGCAGATTCATAATCCAAATTACCATGGCTAGCAACAACCTCAGTTCAGAATTACGCAGCGTGAACAAAGAGCACAAGAGCCGGCAGCCCAGCAGCAGATTAGGACTCCTCTTTTGCAGAATTTTGTGAGTCAAGATTCAGATGACGATGCTGATGTAGTAGGGGACCAAAATCACTTCTTTACTCCTGATGATCTGCCCATTTACATCATTGAGGAAGAAGAGTATGGAGAAAGTTCAGGCGCCCAGCAAGATGAAGATTTTATCTTAGCAAATGATGCAGAGTTAGATGATTACCAAAGAGGATATTTGAATGCCTTGTCCACTCAACAGAACCAGTACTCAGTGAGAAACCGAGATGTGCCCATCAATCCAATTCAGAAAAGAAAAGAAGCTACAGCACCAAAGACAGATTCATCGATACCACAGAAGAAAGGAAAGGAGACAATTGATCCCACAACTAGCAAGATATCATCAGCAGAAAGGACAAATCAAGCAAGTATAATCAAGGATAAGAAAGAAGTTCCAATCAAAGAAGTCAAAAAGTTTTCAGCATTTATTTTGGAAAAAGAAATTTCCAAATTAAAAGTATCTATTCCTTTGACTGAAATCATGAAAAACAGCAGCTACCGAGGTCAAGTCTCCAAAATTCTGAATTTTGATCCCATGTTTGACACGGTGAACATTGAAGATGATCAGCGAGAATTGATATTTGGGCCATCATTGGATGGTGAGTCCCCTGATAGTGATGTTCCTCCCTTTTATATCAGTTTGAGATTGCATGAATATGTTTTGCATAATGCTATGTTCGATTCGGGTGCTTCTCACAATTTGATGCCAAAGGCGATCATGGAGAAGCTGGGGCTAGACATTACAAGGAGATATCATGATTTGTATTCATTTGATTCCAGCCGTGTGAGATGTATCGGGCTCATC